>JANHGB010055053.1:0-66218 GCA_026283785.1 Coracopsis vasa
AGACAGTCTGGACTGGATTTATATAACAAGCTGCTATTAAATTTGGTGTTTTCTGATGAATGACCGAAGAGCTTTAAGTAAAAGCACTAAGTGGATTGAATACTGCCTAATAAATTCAGGGTTCTGAACCAGCTCACAGAAAGTCTCTTCCAGGTGGCTTTGGAGATATTTATATACTTAAATTATGTTCCCAGAACAGGCAGAGAAGACTTCTGGGAGCAGAGATCCCTGCTAATCTTTCTCTAAGCTACAAGAGTTTATTTTAATATTGGGAATAGAGATTGAAGATGTTGTCAGATAGAGAAAAAGCATTTTAGATTGCTTAGACACACTTGTTTGTCTTGTATAAGGCTGTGTGCACATGTGATTCATGTGACGGTTGTGCTGGAGAGGGGGGACTGGCAGCTGTCCAGTCACCTAGTGGCCTGTGTGCTGGGCCAGGTCCAGCAGTGAGTTTCAGCCTTTTGGAGTTCCATACAGTAAACCCACTGAAGTTTTCTGATTGCAATACCACAAAAAGCTGATAAGAGATTCATGTTGCCAGCACACCTCAAAAAGAAGTTCATATTGCAGTCTGGATTCGGTTTGTTATTTGGTCTGCATTTGTATAAAGCACTAAAATACCATAACAAATTCCAGATTTGGGAAAATGTCTCCATGTGTATTCCAAGTCATGTGCCCACCACTGTTCTGAAGTTGATAAAATTAAGTAAGTAAGTCTTCAATGATAAAAGATCTGTGAGGTTCATTCTGATTTTTTGGTAACAGGTTTGAGAACTGCATTGTGCCATCATGATGACTGAGTGTTTCCTTTTAGCTATGAATGTATTGTTTATTGACATTTTGGGTATCGGTATTGTAAGTCGAAAGACTGTCACCTTTTGTGAATGCTGGTGATGCCAGTTATTATTGGTAGTTGATGTAATAGTTATATCTAACTATCAGTAGTGAATTTATGTAGAGGACAGAAAAAAAAAGAAAAAGAGGCAATTGCAGAATTAAAACATAATGGTTGTTTAGTTGGCAGTGATTTTAATTTATTATATTTGTTCTATCAGGCAAACTGAAGTCCCACTAAGTAATATGCAAAGTTGCTACTGGTAACGGGTTAAAACTTAAACAGGGGAAGTTTAGATTGGATAGAAGGAGGAAGTTCTTTACTGTAAGGGTGGTGAGGCACTGGAATGGATTGCCCAGGAAAGCTGTGAGTGCTCCATCCCTGGCGGTGCTCAAGGCCAGCTTGGACAAAGCCTTGGTTGACATGGTTTAGTGTGAGGTGTCCCTGCTCATGGCAGGGGGGTTGGAACTAGATGATCTCAAGGTCCTTTCCAACCCTAACTATTCTATGATTCTATTGAGAATATACCCCTACATTTGACCCCCTATCACACTGTCATTGTACAACGCATCAGAATGAAATGCTAAGATCTTTCCAACTGACACTGTTACAACTGTAGACATCCTCAAAGCCTCATCAGTGTTTTCTTCTTCACAGATTTCCCTGTTGCCATTACAAGGATTTATATCATTATTGCTTTGCATAATATTTTCTGCTCTTTGTTAAAACACATTTTTTATCTTCCATTATGACTGTAGGGTCTTTAGAGGCACTCTCTGCAATGAAGTGTAAATGGCATGCACACAAAAATTTTGGAAATAAAGTATTATCAGCTGACCGACACATTTTGTTTATTCAAAAATCTGTTAAATGGTTTTAAATACACCAACCCTCCTGGTGAGGCAAAAGCTGACTAGAATTCTGAAGAGTATGTACTAAAACAGAAGCATATATTGCACTATTATGCATTAGCAATGATCAGTCAGAATGTCATTCATGTCAGTTTGGCCAATATAAAGAAGACTTTGTAAATTCAATACTTACCATTGAAAGCTGCAATAAAACATAATTCTTATGTCATATCGCTTCTGCATGAGAATTTACTTTTTAAACTCTTCAGCGGTGCAACAACCTTTCTCCTCTCCATGCCCCCTGCAGCATTTCAGACTATTTTCTTTGACTAACAAAATTTTATTTAAGAATGTCCATTTTAGCACTCTCCATAAGCACCTCTCCCTTGCCACCTCCTCCACACCTGCAAGCACAGCACCCTGACCATCAAGACTGAAGCAAATATTAATCAAGTGAATTCCACTCCCTTATGATCATTTCTGTTTACTTACTTAGGAACACTGCCTGCAGCCAGCGGAAGATGAGATCTCTATCACTTGGAAATTTCATATAAAGTTGTGGGAAGTTGCCCAAAATTAACTGGAAGTAGTGCAGGCAAGTCAAGAAGGCAGAAGGCTGTCTCATATTATTCGTACGTGCCATGTAATTGTAATCACAGCATCTCAGTGTATTGCTTCTATCCCCAAGAACATGACTTTTGATTTTTTTTATCTAGTATGGTTACTCACAGTACATATTTTGTTTCTTTTGGAGCAGTCTCACAGCATACCAATCCAGGTATTGATCCAGACTCAGTTCCTTTTTATGTCATCCACTGCAGTCACAAACGTGAGTGGAGATTTGATATACAGGCTTCTAACTATGCATAAACTACATTAAGATTTCAAAAACTGTAGTCTTTTAAACAAACAAACAAACAAAATATTTGCAGTCCATTTACTGCACTGTGTGTGTGCGTCTCACATGGACGGGCTTTCTGCTATCCACAGAGCAGAGAAATGGTTTAAAGAGTTTGCACACGCTACAGTGAAACGCAAGAATTGCTATGACTTCTACCAAAACCATGATGAATGTCTTTGTTGTTCCTGCTGCCCTTTCTGTGTTAGACTCAGCCAGTCATTAAGGCATGTAATTTGAATTAAGATCAGGAATAGTTTCAATGACACTATTAATTAGTTACATGCTTGAAGTTAAGCACATGCTCAATACCTTCCTGAACTGAAGCTTATGCGTTTCTTCACAAACTCTGCCCTAACGGAGATACCTTAATGCAATTCTTTTCCCCCTCCAAGTCAGACACTTGTTAACTTGAGAAACATTCAGCTTGGAGAGGTTTTAAATTGCTACACCACAGCAAACCACCACAATTACAATGCATTGCTTCTTGGTCCTCTGCTGCAGCCAAAGGCAAAGCAACATGAAAGCTGAAACAAGCCCTCTTTAGTATTTCTTATATGTCCCTTTATCAATACTTTAGTAGATTTGCTGTGTTATCAGAAAGAGACTTAATACAGATGATGGCAGTGCCACTGTACCCTAAAGCACTTACCTGCAACAGAACTGATTTAAACATGCAGTGAGTTCTAAGTGGAGACATGTACCACACCTGATCGTGCTACTTCTATTTTGACAAACAACTGATTTCACCTGATTCCATTTCTTCTGTCTCACGAATATTGCATGCACTATGCAGTGCAATATGTTTTAAGAATAAAGATTTTCCATGTATTATTACATGAAGCTGATGTTGGCCTAAGAGTGTAGTAGCATTAAATTCTTCTCTCCCTTTTAGTTACGTAAAAAAAACACCAAAAAATCATATAAGTACCTAAAGTAAGAAAAATTAAAACAGATTTGATAAAAAGAAGTTTTCTCCATAAAACTGTTTTGCACAAAACAAACCTAAAACAAACACATATTTTTGTCTAAAGTATGCAAAATTGTTGTCCTTTATAAAAACATTAATACAGAAAACAAGTGAAAACAGTATCTGCCATATATAGGAACTACTGAGCTCTTCAGAATGAATATCTTTGAGATAATTTTGCCCATAGATTGTCTGAATTCTAGAAAGATTTCTTTTACCATGCCTATACCTTTCAGCAGACTCTCTGGCTTCCCAGTCTCTATAAGGGACTTCTGTCTAGCCTCTCTTTTTTCATCTAATTTTCTTTCACTGTAATGTTAATCTTCTTTCTGTTTTTGCAATCCTGCTATTTGTACTCACTAGTCTTTCCTCCCCCATATGCTGGTTTAAATATTCCAGTCCCACTGAGATTTTTATTCCAACCTCCTCCCTCATCTTCTTTCATTTCTTAGACTTCTTTTTTTATCCTGGTGGGTCTTTTTTTCCCCTCTTAAAATAATGTTCAGGGAACTGAGAAACCAAAATGGCTCACATTACCACTGAGGCATCTCTAAATGGCAAATAAATAAGCCCTTTCAATAGGGACATTCATTCCAATGAGATGCCAAAACATTGTAACAAATAGCAAGACGAACAAGTGCATGCTTTTCATGCTGCTGTGGAGTGGACTGCCCTTCTTCCACACCACAAGCCAGAAAGAAAAGCCAGAAAAGACGAGATGCCCAAGATATCCAGTTTGTGAAACACTTGGGAAGAAAAATTCATTTATATCCTTGAAACTAATTTGGGGGAGGAGAAGAAGAGAAATCAAAACTTTTTTTTTTTTTTTTTTTTTTTTGGGTGCAAGTTGACTACCACTTTTCATCAGAGGATTACCTAATGGCCAAGTAAATATTGTTTCAGGCATTGTACAAGCACAGCTGTAGTCAGCCTCTGAGTTCGTTACCTCAAAGAAAGGAGCACCAAAGAAAGATATAGCTTCAAAGCAAAATTAAAACAATGAGGAGACACGGATATGAGTTTCTTGACGCTTTTTTAGGGAAGAATATAGGACACTAAAATCAAGGGAGAAAAGACAGATATGGCAAGAGAGAAAGGGACAAGACAGCCAAGACATTAAGGACCTGCAAAGCAAAGGGAAACAAGTGCTGGTGCACGCAGTCCAGTCAGCACAAAACATGGCAACTCCAGGGAAAACTAGAGAGTCCATTTAACATCAAACCTCAACATGCTCCTATTTTGCTCAGCATATCTGGCTGGCCTTTCCTACAGCCATGTGACAGAAGCAAGCAAGACAATTCACAGGTCTCATTTTCCTCTGGACTGGCCTCCCTTTCACAGCGTGTATTTCTGAGGGTCCTGGGTAAAATATTGTCTCAGCTTTGGTCTAGTTTTTGGTTTTTCCTTTCAAAGTAGAGATTTGCTTCTATAGCTCATCTTCTTACTGCACACAAATACTCTGCGTGGAAGAAACTCATCTGTAACTGACAAAACCAAAAGCTAAACAATTATTTCCCTAATGCTCTTCTATGCCCCTTCTAGTCTTAATCATTGTGCAACTCTAATGTGATTCTTATCAACACATCAAGCTACACAGACTAGTTCCAGCATTCAAGTCTCAGCATTGCTCTCATTTTGCAAAACATGCCTTCCTCAGCTTGGTTCATGTTTTGGAAGTAGGTATACAGCCTGTGAACAAGTTGAAAGTGGTACTGACTGGTTTCTAGCTAGCAGGAAATAAATGTACATATCAACAAAGCTTAAAAAATAAAAGCCCAAAACAAACAGTTTATGCAGTAAGTATGATATTCTTATCTCAGGGCAAGTTGCAATCTCCAGGTTTCCACACACAAATTTCATAGACATTCTCTAATTAGGACTCAGCAGAGTGGTGACTGTGGAATGACTGCACCAGTATTTCAAAGCTAGTAACCCAGTTAATTACATTTCCTCCTAAAAATGAATTGTGGATCTCCTTCAGTAAAGCTATCCACACAATACATAATAAATGTTGATGCAGTTTAAAAATATTTGAGGATTTGTAACATTTTTTTACCATTTTGCCAAGCTAGTCACTGTATTTAAACTAGAAACATTGATGGTTATTGCTTCTACAGTTTGGACATTTGTTAGTCATTTCATTTGCTAGAGGGGAAAAGAAGTGCCTTTCTGCAGTCTGCCAGAGCCATAAATCACATATGCATGAAGTGTGAAGTTTTGCTTCAAGTTTATGTCAGTGTACCTCCATCTTGATTCCATCATTTTTCCACAGTTCCAAACTTTGCCTCTATTAGCAGAAGCTGCTAAAAATTAGCACAGGCAGAGTAGTGGCTAAATGAATATTTGAAAGTATTTCAACCCGCAGCTGGTGACTTCTCCTAGAACTTCGACACGGCTATCCTTAAAAATACCTAACGCAAGTATTAGAAAGTCCAAAATGCACAGAAATACAAAACAATGTAAAATGGAACATTACACTGACAATAAGCCCGCTTGCCATTAAAGTAGGCCCTTGGTCTACCCTAAATGAAGAAGGGTCACTTGTAAAAGCAACATAAGTCAATGATAAGATTTTGTAATGCCTTAACACATACCTCTCCATTGCCTTTGCTATAAATACACAGAGGTCACATTTGGGGCCTCTGTGCATCTTAGAAGCAGCTTTAGCATGGGAGAGGCTGCTACAGGAAGACCACTGACGGCAAGTTCACTGTTAAAAGTGACAGTGAAATGACACAAATCCCTTAAAAAAAAATATAGCCTTTTAGTTCTAAAGAAGGCATAAAACCAAGGAATTATGGAAAACGAAGCAGTATGACTTTGATGCACTTTCCACCTCCTGCTTCTCTACATTTTCAGAGGAGCAAGAAAGGCCACCACAACTAATATTTCAAAAGTGAAACTGATGTCCAGTTTTTAAAGTCACGTGACTGAGCTGGCATAAGAATAAATGATGCTAATCTGTGGTGATGTAGTGATTTGAGTAAGCATAACTCAACCTCAACATCCGTATGTTATGAAAACGCCCTAGCTCTGCTCTCTCTCTCACTCTCTCCCACCACTTTCTTATATTTCTGTGGTCCTGCAATAGCTTCAAAATCATGAGCTTAGTGCAAGATTTACCTTCAGTTATAAGGTCCAAAATGAATAGCATGGCTTACAACTCTTGGAATACCTATTGCTTGGAACTTGATCCACATCTGCAGCAAAGTGTTTTTCCAACAGAACAATACCCTATCTGCCCAATGTGTGTGTGAGGGCAGCATTACACCTTAAGTCAACAAACCCCACCATGTGGATACAGCTATGCCAGCAGAAGCTTTATCCAGACTGTATCATTCAGGGAGGTAATTACATTGTCAGAAAATCTTGAGACAGATATTATTTAGAGTAGATAAGGCTTGATTTAGATTGCCAATTTCAACACTGTTAACCTTTAAAAGAAATAACTATTTCAACGCTCAGAGTGCTTAAGAAAGAAGACAGGAAAAAGCACATCCTGGAATTTTACCAACATGCTTTTTTTGATAATAAGAGTGAGGAAGATGCTGCCCATCCTGCCAGTACAAGCAAGGTACCTCCAACATCCAGTTCCAGAAGTCAGCTTAGACACAAGGAACTCCCAAAGGAGTACTTAAACAAAGAGACCAGTAAAGGACTTTTTTCTTGTTATTACTATTTTTTATTTAATCCCAGATTACATGCAGTGACATTCTGGACAGTACCTTGTATGTTTAAGGCACCTTAGTAACTGGCAGCTGGCACAGCAGCAACAACAACTTCTATTTTAGTATTACCTAAATTGGAAAGGCTTAAAATAACTCACATTGAGCTGAAAACAAAGGAAATGTTAATACCTGGCTCTCTCATACTGCTTTTTACCCATAAAATTCAGAGTAAATACTTTTTTTTAGTCTGTCAAGTTGGAGAAAAGTAAAGACATAAAACAACTAATTCTACCCCCGGTCAAGGTACTCAACAGAACACCTAAAACCTGGGCTTTCTCTTTTCCAGTCTTGTATCACTTTTGCTCAGAAAAAAACATATGCAAATACCATAACAAAAATCTGTTTGTATGCTATACACACAGAAGCACCACTATTGCCAAGAAATAAGCATTCTGAAATGTCAGTTTACCCATGTACACAGATACATAGAGTATAAATAACAAAAGCATAGAATGTATAAAAGGTATTCTTTAGAATTACTGCATTGGTAACTTCATACTTAACTCCACATTACCAATTAAGCCTAGCAGATCATGTTAGATAATGCTCAGAAACAGAGATTTATCAAAGCTTACCTTCTCATGATTTTCTATCAGGATTTCAACGACGATATTCTGAAACTTCAGGTCCATGATGGCTGCTACAGTTTCTTCCTGTGGTCTCATTAAGGTTGGTCCAAATACTACTCCTAGATTTGCCACAGTCATTAGATTTCTCTTGGCATGCTTTGAAACACTTTTTGAAAAGAATTGAAGGAAAAAACAGGAAATAGGTTATGAAAAATTTCCATTACTGTTGGAAACTGCAGTCTACAAATGAAAACATTACATTTCCTTAATCTATGCTTTAGAAGTTTGTTTTCTGCAAAGTTTCTTCAAATAAAGTTTACCAAATACTGGAAAACAGAAAAGCCATTCTTCCACTGGCAATTTAATAACAAAACCAGTCCCTTGCTGAACTTAAATATATAAAATGCACTTAGCCTTGGACCAGGGCAAGTGTGAAACCAACTTAAATTTGCTAACAGATCTCCACTATTCACTTTGCCAGAATTTGCGAAAAGAAAGTATAATGTTCCCTTTCTCACTTCAATCAAATCCTCAACTGCTGGCAGGACTGCTAAAGTAAATACTTATACGGCTTCATTAACGGATTAAATTTCTGCCTTTAGCGCCAAAACATACACAGCATGAGTCAAACGTCTTGTCTGCTTTTGCACGTTTAGCTCTTGGTATTGTGTATGACAGCATCGAGATGGGCTCCAGCTCCAGCCACACTCAACTAAGGCCCTTTGTAGTTAAACAAAGGTAAGGACAAGAATTCTGACAAGGTAGGAGAGCAGTTCATAACACTTACTTTGCTAAATGTTTCACCAAAATTTCCAGCATCTCTTTGTTCTTTTCTGGGAGTTTATGGACCAAGAAGTGAACAGCATTAACTCGAGATTCAGGACTCCCACTTTCTATGGGACATAGAAATAAATAACTCAAAAAATAGGAATACAATAAAATGCACAGAAACACAAAGCTTCTTCCACCCCTGCACGGAAACATACTGCGCACACCTTGCTTCACCATTTATGTATCTCCAAACATAGCAATATTGAACATATGTGCTTTGTTTTCACAAGTTATCCTGTTCTAGAATTATCAACTTATTTGCTTATTTTGTGAACTCATCTTTGAATCCACCTGCAAAAGGATGCTTTTGTTCATCTATTTTTAAAAATAGCTGTAGTTATTGTTTTGCTGCATTGGACTCATCTGCTTACAAATATACTGCAAGGTGAGGAGTGATGTTACTGGGTGCCACAGGCTGAAACCGTACTACTTTACATTTTAGCATCATTAGCTGATTATCCTCATCATTAGAATGCAGTTTTGTTGGTACTGCGCAGCTAACGATACACAGTTTCCAATGCAAGGTAGCACAATGCAGTAAGACAACGCAAGCAGAAGGTTCATACACTCAGAAGGGAAAATCTAATGACCTCTCAAGACACAGAGGAACAATCACACAAAAACCCTACTGATAGACACTACTGTGATAAAAGGCCCTGAGTAACAATAGCATCCCTCTCTAGCACAGTACAGAAATAAAGCAAAAATAAGCAAGGAGCAATTTTTGTGTGTTGCATGTTGGAGAACTTTGGCCCCTACAGGTTGCACTAGCACAGATGAAAACAGGCATCTGTAACACATTAAAATAATCCCTCTTCCTATTTCTCAAAGTTGTATTAAATCACAAAATGGTATCTCAGTAGTGGTTACAATGAGAGGAGTAGAAGTATTTTTCTTGTATATAATACTACTCAGTACAAAGTACTTAAAGAGAAAAATTTACAGCCTACTCTGAATGCAACAAGTTTCAACACCAGGACCACTCATCAGATCCCATTTTACTCCAAGGCAACCTTAATTGTTAAATGTATTTCATATAAAATACCACCATATTTCTTCAATGCATATTGCTACTTCTTTTTTTTTTTCCCTTTCCTCTTTGCATATTGCTACAGATTTTAGGGTTGTTTTTTAATTCTTCTGCAGTGTACACCCCTGCACAGATTGCAAGAAAATAGGCTACCAAAATGCAAAACGTTTAGCTTCTATTCAGCTAATCAAAATTCAGACAGCCAGAAAAACATAAGCCTTCTTTAAAGGAAGACTATTTTGCATACATGTGAAATCACAAACTCTAATTAAAGAATGGCTAAGCAACTTAATCACAAGATACAGTCAAGACTTACACAGTTTCAATCTACACTAATATATATCAAAAAATAGAAAGGAGAACCTTTTAATTTTGGCTTTTTTTTTTTCCTCCCAATAGTTTCAGAGAAAAGGATATTCCTTACAATTCCCAGTGTTGTTGGTTTTTTATAGCCAGCATAGGAAACAACACTGACTGCCTATTTTTAAGTATACCGTAACTCAGATCTGCAATGTTGATTAAGTTTCCCTCCCCACTACATGGAATCAACCCCTCAATAAAATTGTTTACTGCTTATGAACCCTGTACTATTTAAAACATGTAACTTAAACCAAATTCCTTTATTGAAAGAGACTGTAAAATAGAGAAAAAAAAATAAAATGAGAAACTGCTGGCGAAACCTCATAGGTCAAGAAATTATTTTAACACTTTCCAATACAAACAGGCATACTCACTATCTAGGTAAGTATGTTGAATTTTGTTGAAGCACTTGGTCTTTAAGATGTGCTTTGGCAATGAATTTCATGGGCTAATTTTCATTTTGAATTAAGGACCACAAGTGAACACATTCTGCAGTCCTGGAAAGCCGTAACAGCAATCTGAAGAAGATACAGCAATTGTCTCAAAGTTTATTTTAATTTCGCTTACCACAGTTTGCCAGAAGTGCTACAGGCTGGAATGAAAATCACCTAATATCTGTTTGATACTTTACCAAAAATTTTCTTGCACAGTTTCCCTCTTCCAAAAAAATTCCATGTACATTAGATACCATACAACTGAACTACAAATTCTGTTGTGTCTTCTCCAAGACTGTATTTGAACTGCCATAGCATAATCTGGCCTGCTCTTGCCTTTCTTCTACTAATGTATGAGGAACATTCAAGCCAGCCTGGATACAGAGCTAACAAGGCACTGAAAATACGGGTCAGGCAGCTGTGCTTCAAGGATCCAAGTGAGCCTGAATTAGTGTATTTTCCTTCACTAAGCTTCATACTCTGTATAAATGAAAGCAAAAAAATATCACAATCTAAGTAGATGCTTATCATTACATAATTAAGGTAGTAAAAATGAATGTTGACAATGTCTATCCAAAAGTTTCCCATAAAAGTCAAAACTGCACTGTTAAGTCTGTCACAATCTTGTCTGTCAATAGACACGTTATATATGATACATGCTAGAACTAGGTTAAAACCTACATATTTTTAAAACATTTATTATTTCTTATTCCTATGTTTTTATTGGGTTGAAGAATTTTTCTGAAATTGCATTTTCAGTGCACTCCTAAGGCCACAACAGTATTGTAAGAAAAGCCTTCTATAACTACAGTAATGTATTTACTTGCAGGAACGATGAATTCTCCATGCAACTCGTATGTCATCAGTGGCTCTGGAAGGCTTCTGTAAAACAAGGATGACATAATAAATTTAGCTGTATTCTGTTCTATCTGTATTTACCCTAAGCAGGAAACCTTTTTAACATTCAGTAGTATAAACCTCACACTGGAGGCAACCATTGTTACAGTGGCCTTTGAATGCAGTGATTTCCAGCACAAATGTAAAACTTGGTATTACCAGAAAAACAAGACTAACTACATCCATTCATCTTCTGTGAGCTGAAGTGGTGCCTCCAGTCTATCATAAGGCACCTTTCCAAACTACAACACTGAGACTGTTTCTCAGATGAGGATTGTACACATACACTGTGTAACTGATTCTTTGTTAGTGTTTTTAAAATACAGAGAATCACAAGTCATTGCCTTACTGGAAAGAAATAAAGGTCCTAAAGTAGTTAAGTTTGCTGAACAGCAGCCATCCACAAACCAAAATTCTAAGGCATTTCACATGGAAAAATTTAAATTCAAAACCTTAGTCATCAATGAAATACGTGCTGAATAATAGAAATCAAGAGTTAAAGCATCAGAGTTAAAACTTCCATTTATTAAACTGACTTTACTGATGTTTCTGAAATATTGGAGTAAACACTCGGGAAATACTACAGGCAGGAGATACTTCACCATGTGCATATTTTTATTTTTTTTCTTTTCTACTTTTTACTTTATTTATTCCATAATATAAAAGACTCCAGAAGACAGACTCAGGTCCTTTGCAACCCAAACCATTCTATCTTGATAACAGCTCTTTGGCATTCTTTAATAGTGGTTGCAGTAATACCATATTCAGTAAAACCAGCAGACTAAAAATACTGTATTGGTGTTACACTATGAGAGAGAGACAAAAGTTCTGCAATCTATGTTCTTAGGCATTTTAGTAAAATATCTTGATCAGAAATCGGCCAAGTCATTTGAACAGAGAGCACATTTAAAATTCTTACTTCTGACATTCAAATATTATCACTATTGCACCTAGAATATCAGAACAAAGGCTAGAAGAAGAGAGAAAAAATTCATGACCTTTCTCCTTTTCATTCTACTACATCAGAACACAAAACCGCAAAAACTCTTTTAACTGTCTTAGCTGACTGTCAGTAACACTCTCAGCAAGTTTACTAACAATTCAGTTTTTTGAACCATCAGTGAAATTCTTACATATCTAACACCAAAATGTTTTGGGGCTTGTCTCACAGAACACAAGTATTAATGTTGCTAAATTATTTTGCTTCCCCCAAGACAAATAACAAACATGTTATTTGCTCAAAATGAATCTCTATTCCAAACTATAGGAAAAAATGTAGGTAATGTAGCTTAACCCTCTGTATAGGAGAATGAGATTATTATTCATAATCTAAAATATAAATAAATAAATGGGACAGGCTTACCGCAGATACTGCTTCATAGCACTAGTAATTGTCTTCACTTCCCAATCTACGGAGTTTTCCAGGTCAACTTCATTGCAGGTTTTTGCATCTAGAAAATAATCAGAATGAGAAGAAACACATGAAAACACGGAATTCTAAATAAGTATGCCCTACATGAACAGCAACAAAGTGAATTTGATCATTATGTATTTGCTCACATGAATGCAGAAGTAGCACGTCCTTCTTACTGTTAGTTAATAAGAAGACAATATCCAAATCTCTTTATAAATTCTATGCCTGTTTTGTTTTAAAAAATATTTACTGCTGATTTATTTTAGTGAAGAATTAAAAATTACTTTCATGTAAAAAGATCTCTACAGCAACTGGTATTTTCACACCTTTAATTAAACAAAGATGCACACAAACACAGAAGGATGTACAAAAACAGTTCAGAAAACAAACCCATTAAGAGACCTTTTACCAGGTTAGTTGAAAGAATCTTACAACAAAACAGATCAAACTGAATAGTCACATGTCTGAATCAGGTGAAAGATTTTTTGACAGAATACAGAAAACCACACAGCACACTGGAATGTTTTGCAATCAAAAAAAATCCTTTTGGCCTCAAAACAGGAGGTAATAGCTAGTTGACATAAGATCACATGTAGCCAAACTAGCCCAATGTATTTGGTAACTTCAAGTGTTTGAGCTTCTGTCATTACTGCTGCATGTTTCCATCAGTCACTACAGTAAAGTACAGCAATAGCTGACACAGATTACGTGTTGACCAGTTCATACAATTCAAAATTCATTTGTTACTTTGCTTGTCAGACAAATGACAGACACATTTAAAAAATCAAATTAGGATCCCTGATTAAAGGCGCAGTCCTTTTACTGGGACTAAATAATTCTGTTCTAAAGGCTGTGCCAAGCAATTATTTCTGTAACTGAATATTCTCCCTCATTATATCAATTATTTAAATCTCATTTTAAAATACAAGTCAGATAACATTTTCTTCCAAATTGTTACTAGCCAACCACCATGCAAAATACTCAGGACTGTCTCAGGAAAGAGTTTATTTTTTCCCTCTGTTTAGCATGCTGGTTGTTTCGGTGTTCAAATTCTCTTTATTTTTTTTTGTGAGAAGAAAACTTTTCTACTGAATTAATTAAATAAAAAACTGCCATCACATCAGAAACTAGTGAAATCTATAAGGATTTGGTTACTAAACCACTATATATGTTTAAAATAAAATCAATAAATAAATTTAAAAAAAAATCACAGCTTCATAATCATCAACCTCCTTTACAGTCAAAGTATGCACTCAGTTTTGTGAAATTTGTTGATGAATTTGAGGAAGAAAATAAGAAGCATCTTAACTTGAAAGCAAATCTCTAAAAAAAAAAAAAAAGAAAAAAGAAGGTATTGCTGAAATATTCCATTATCTCTTGGGGAAAATAAAACAAAACTTCAGTTCTGCCACCAACTCCAAACAATCTCTAGTTTGACTGTAGCAATCATTCAAACTTATAGTCTGTTTTTCATTTTTGGTTTACAGTTGTCCTACATTACTCTGTGCCTCACCACCCTATATATCTGACTGTTCCTGCTCCATTTTCCCCTCTGCTTCAAATATCCCAGGCCATTATATGAACTGGAACTTCAACTGGGATTTCAAATATGACAACTAGTTTTCATGCTACTTGTTCACATAGCAGCCGCTGTGCGCTGAATGGCAACTTTAAGCATAAAAATATAACTGTGCACATTTATGGAACAGCTTTTGACAGATCAGCTCTAAATTTTATGCAAATCTTTCTGACAATAAGGGAGCTAGAGTTTATAAAAACAGTCCAGTTCACTAAACTAGGTTAGGAGGAGACTCTGCTTTCACACGCAATATGCCCACTGTAGGAGTGTATGCATACTGTCATTTACTGCATATAAAATAATAAAAAATTCAGTATAGTTGTTTTGAAAGCTGCTCGTTTTGAACAGGCAGAAGTACCTGAAAGTTTTCTTCTCCAAAATGTTATGTCTGGCGTTTTGCATGCCAGGCAGTATCAGAAATGAACTCCAAGTCCTTAGCAGTCACTTCACCACAATCAAAGGTCTGTATGAAAGCTCACCTATGTAGTAGTTTGTATGAAATTTACATAAACAGCTATGAAAGCTTGTATGAAATAAGCCACATCAGATCTATAATGTAGATCACAAACAAAACAGGAACTGGTCCCTGATGCATTTTAAGAACTGAGCCTCCTGATGGCTGACAATGCATTCTGTATTGCTTATAACAGTATTCTCCATTGCTTATAACACAACATGAAAAGTACTAACTGTATCCCTGTTCACAATGAGATACCAGATTAATTTAACATTTTCCCTTGAAAAGTAATGAGTATTTTCCTTTTCAAATGCCTTACTTGAATTTAGATGAGATTATTGCTGCAAAATAGATCACCATAGCACAACAGCAGTTACAAGTAACTTCAAGGAATAAGTTAATTGCAAAATAAAGGTGTTTTGGTTGGGATTTTTTTTTTTTTTTAAAGAATTGTATACTTAATTGCTGAGTCTTATTTTATAGAAGACTTAGTTTTACTACATTTTTGCATTAGAAATGAAAACCTGTGCATTCATAGTATTAGAAAAGCATATATTGGTCTTCTCATACTCTTGAATCTCAATGTACTTTCCCACATTTTATAGAAAATGTTTTGAAGAGACAGAACTACATGCTATTATGTCTCTGGTTACCCTTTGGAAGATATTTTTTCTTTGCACTTTGGGCCTTTCAGGCTGTGAACCTCATGGTCAATGACAGGTAGCCTAAAATACTTTGAAACCTTATCAAACATTTTAAAATACAGAAAGCTAATATAAGAGTTTGATGATTCTGAAAAGATCTTTCATAAAAGGCTATCTAAGAGTATACACAGAGACAAAGGATTAAAGATTAATCAGTCATTTTAAATTCTTTGTACCTCTGTATCTCAAAAAGAAGCCCTCTTTATTCTACTCTGAGAACAGACAGATAAAGAGCACAGATAGGATCACTTTCAACAAACCAGCAGAAAAAGAGCACCTGCTTGCACCCTAACTTTTTTCTGTTCAATATTTTGCCTCATCTTGATACCACTGTATTCTTCCTACTTCAAATAATATATGAATCTTGGGACTGACAGAAAATGTTTCTAATTTTTAAAAAGATAACTAAAAGCAGATGCTGGAATCCCCAGTAAACTCTTCCAGCTGCTACCGAACCACTGGCAACCTGAGTCTATTTAATTTGGATACCACTAATGGCAACGAGGAAAATTTGCCTGCCAGGCCTGCACACCCAAGCTAAGCCAGTAAGTACAAAACTGAAAAACATCTTATTATATCAAACGCATTTAATCGAGGCGCTCTGAGTGATAACTCATCATTCTTCCTATGGTCAATAGTTAAAGATGGTTATTGTTTATAGAAGCTAACTCCAACACAGATAAACAACCATAAGAATCTGTTATAGATCAGTCATTTTTATTAATCCCAGCTTGTATTTCCAGAAAAAGTCATGTGCTACAATACTTTAAAGATATAGGCAGGTTTATGTGCACTAATGGAGAACTTCAGGGTGCTGTTAATATTGATTAAAGTAAGATATCATAAATTAATATTTAGCAAGGTCATTGTGACAGATTGATATGACATGCAGGTCCTCAAGCCTGATGTCTTATAATTTCTGAAAAGACAGCCTGTTTGAAAAAATAAAGGAAGGAAAAGAAAAAGTTTTACAGGTGGCACTGAACTGACAGCAGCATATAATATAAAAGCGCTTTGTCATTCACATAATGTCTGGGGTAATGAAATGAATTCACTTTCTGGCTTCCTCCAGTTTGCAGTGCCAAAGAACACTGTGTTATCAGCACAGATGGAGCATGCATGGTTCTGGAGAAGAGCCTGGTGCAAACTGCAAACAAGCTTCTTTGCATACCAATGAATCCCTGAGAATCAGACCTTTGCTGTCAAGTGACAGGTTTGGAAGCTCTATAAAAATGAACTAATCCCAGTGGTCTTGTCTGACTGCGTGTTCTGTCAGTGCTCAGGACAAGGAATTGGGAAACACAGCACATCTTGCAGTCATGGCTACAACTTTGGTGAGAGATATCAGGCAGACGAGGGATTTCATCCAGGTGCCAATACTTTTATTTTCTTTCCTTTCCTCCCTCCCCTAGGGACAGCAGAGTGGCAAGAGAACTACAGTCACTGGGATTAAAGATGCATCAAAATTTCCAGAAAGAAAAGGGAGAAAAAAGTTTCTGGGAATAATTTTATGAATCAAAAAATCTAAATGCTAACTAGGTATAAGAGAGTCTAAGATGTTACCCACATATAAGAACTATACTACTAAGTTTATAAAAACAAATCCTTTCTCCATCTGTCTCCCGCCTTGGCACATAGTTATTATTAATACGTGTATCACATTCCTCCTCTTAAACCAAAGAGCTCTTTGCCAGCAGGCCTAAACTAAATGTCTTCTTTTGCCCAGTGATTAAATAAAGACACACAGGGGCACATACAACTGTACCTCTTAGACAAGGGAGAAGAAAGGTGGCAACTTCAAACAATGAAACAATAATCTTCAAACTTTCCTGAATTTGGTATTTTGGATTTTCTGGTCAGACTGTCAACTTAGGCTGCTTCAATCCCACTTATATCAAGCTTGCACAAAGCCCATGGTTTGCTCCTACATGTCCCATAGCAGTTCTCTTAGTTTATTCCTACCAACTAGTCTTGGTCTTGCTAACCCAGGGGAACTTACAACGATATGGGGTTTATTTTCATGGACTAAAGCAAACTAGACTTGGCCCACATAAACAACAACTACAGGCAGATGATTTTAAAACTAAGTATTGACAGTAAAACATAAAATATTGAAAAAAATAATATTTGTAAAATAGAGGCATACCCATCAACAAACTCAGAAGTCTCTGGACCTTTGAACTCACCCCCACAACTCTGTACAATCCTTGGTCATTTATACCTATTACACAAAAAGAGAAAAGAAAAAAAAGACAGAAGATCAACCACAGCCAAATTTAGCATTAAAACATTTCCCCTGGCAACAAATGCCTCAAAGACAGACAGTTGTGAGAAGAGCATTATAAATAAAGTACTGCAAGAATCCTTTTGTTCCGTGTTTTTAAGATAAGTTCATGTTATGTTTTGATAAAGGTTTTGTGTACCTCAATTCCACTTCAGAAACTGGGAGTAGAAGCAAACAAGGACAAACCATTGCTTAGAAAAACAAACAAACAGCCAAACACACACAAACAAACAAACAAACAAAAAAGAAAACAGATTTTTTAAATGACAGATTTTCAGATTTTTTAAATGACAGTTTGGATACATCAGCATCTACATTCTAATAACACAAGAACTAAACCAACGACCACTAAATTAAGATTTCTTTACTAAACTTAATTTTGCCTTCTTCCAAATATGTGGCTGACAAAAAGAGTTTGGATAAAATAAAGAAAAACTTGAGCCTATTCCCAGTCCTCAAACCCAATGCTTTTTCAAGTTCATAAATGCTTTTCATTTAAGATACAAGACCTTATTCCAACTCACTGTGGTCCACATACTAGTTATGTCCAGAGGCACCACCACAGGTTACTCAAATCAGTACTTCTCGGTGTGCTTGGGATGAACAGAGATGCCATAACCAGCATAATATCTCCAATCACCTACTCTAATTTCATGTGGACTCTGGACCACTTTCCTGTCATTCCTATGTCCTTTCGTCCCCCACACACACACACTCATTTTTCTTTTCTTCTGCTGCTTTTGCCTTCCTTTATCACACCCAGTTTTATCCCCAGGGAAGTATAACTATAAATATAAATTAAAGGAAAATGGGAGGGAGAGAAGGAGTAGGGAAGGAAAAGGGCAAAATAAGGTATGTCTTTGTCTTTGCTGCATTGTTTCAGAGCCCATTTAGTGGGAGGTGAAATATTACAATCCTGAAGCCGACAGAGAAGTTTGAGAGGCCATAATAATGTAGCCATCTACAAACACCACAATGCTCTACCTCTATATTCATATAGGCCTGGAAGAGTATAAATGCCACAAAATACCTGTGCTTCTACTTTAAGGAAATTTTTTCAAATAACAGATTATGTGGTATTCTTATTCAAAATATCCTTCAACAAAGGAAGACTTGTGGAGAGTTCCCAGTTTTGATACCAAACTGTTCCAACCGCAGCAGGAAAATTAAAACCAGTCATATGAGAAAAAGTTTCTTATAAAATAAATATTAGATGAAGTATGTAAAAATCATTAGCCTTTTAATGAATTACTGCCAGACACAACCATAATACAGAGAAATAATTCTCAATACGGTGGAGGGAACTTAGTATTTTCTATCTCTTACTGCCGAACCTAGATACATCTTTTCCTTCTTCTTTCATCCCCTTCTCTTCCTCACACAATCTGCAAATTGCTCCCTGTTAGTACTGCTCCATCCTCAGTCCCAATGGGAAGCTGACGGGCTATGGCAGCAGCCCTCAATTCTCTTCGTTGCTCAATCTCGGCAAAACTGGCCCTTTTCCTTCCCCGGGCTGCAGGCACCACTGTAATGATGCTGAGTCTCAAGCTAGATGCAATGTTCAGAGCTCACTCAAATTAACAGAAAAATCCAGATCTCCATTATTTCACCTATGGTCATCAAAACCCACAATTCTACAGTGTGCTTGCAGTTTAGCTGTGCACACAAGAAAGAATCACAAAAAAGCAGCCATGTGGCCACAACACCATTCTTCTCAAAATAGGAAGTTATCAACCCAACCAAGTAAGTTTTCCAATGATCCCCAGATAACAGTGTCATAGTATGCCATGGACCACTTAAAGACTGCCAACACCAAAAAACAAAGCAAACCCAAACACCACCATAGTCCTTGATTCACTCCAAACAAGAATGCAGTAGGAATCTGTCCTGAGAGCAGCAATTATCTTTTTTACTTCCAATTTCTCAGAGATGTCCAGGAAAATTCTGGTACAAAAGTAACACCAAGCTTTTAAATGCTCTGCCAAAATGCATCACACTTTTTTTTTTTTATACAATATCCTCTACTACTTTTAGTACCAGAGAAGAAGCCTTCTGCATCATATGCAAGAAGCTAAAAAGCTGAAGAAATACTGTCACAGTCAAATACAGATCAGCTTTTGCTTATCTCAGAAGTTGTTTAGTAACTTTCCCTGCTTCTGACATTAAAACTAGGGGGAACCAAACTGTGCTGACTCCAAACATACATTTATGGGCTTAAAATAATTAAAGTCAAACCACAGAAACTACTACTCAATATTAAAACAGACCTGATATGCAAAGGTCTCTGAAATGATGGCAGTATTGAAACCAAAACAATCCTCCAGCAATAATCATGAGTCTGTGATAGCAATTATCAGGTAATTGATCAGTTTCAAATTCATCAACCTGAAAAAAGCACAGCTAATTGCTAGCAGACATCAAGAAGTGCAGAGGAATTAATATTTCAACACAGTTCTAAATTATACCTTTAAATGTACCTTTAAATGATGTTTAAAATATACAAACCTGGTTTGAGAAAGTACCATTTCTGTTTTAATATGCACATTTCAGATCTTTAGCACATCCAAGACTGATAATGCTTGGCATTTACAGAACACAATTGACAAGATGACTCATTGCAAGGAAGAGCTTACCACCGACTAAAACGTTGAGGGGTTCAGATGCTGTGTCTGCCGACTCAACCAGTCACTATTGGCAACATTGAGCAGTAAAGCCCCAGGGCATAATTTCCTTCAGATTTACATTATCTCAAGATGTTTGGCTGTCTGATACTGGAATTTGGCATAGGTACACGATTTGTGAAATATGCTTATAAAAATAAGGTATTGTAAATAAAACAGGAGTTTATACTATTGTAAGCACGGTATGTAGGAAAGTTTACTTTGTGGCTGGCACTGTACATGTGGCTGACACAGACTAGTAAAATAGCTCCAAATACAACTTTTTATAATCAAAGTGCATAGTACAGAAACAGCTGTATAAGTGACACCCTAAATTCAAGGTACTGCCACTTTTTTTGGTATGTGAAAAGGTTTTCTACTTCCTTCTCACCATCTTTTTGTCTCTTGAGCAGAATAGACAGACAGCTCAATGCTGCCATCTCTCTCTGCAGCTCAAATTAGCAGCTCTGGTAGCTCTAAAATCAAGACAAACACCTACCGCATCCTCACAGAAAGTACAACCAACTCCTTGCACAAAAAAACATGCACAGTCTTTACTACCAGAACAAACAGCTCTTTGATGTTTCTATAAACTTTTATCCCGTTGCATAAATTATTAAAGAATAAGAATTAAAATAAAATAAACTGAGGAATCCTCAAATGTTCTCCGAAGAGACAAAACACAGGTGCACATCCAACTAGCATCATATTCAGCATGTGAGAGACAGGCTGCCTATCTTGATGCCTCAGCATCTCCTATCGGGTAAAGCACGGCCAACGTCTGACAAGACAATGCTGAATCAGAAGCTTACACGCATCTTAATCGAGACACTGCCTTCAATTCTTCTATTCATTCAGAGCAAATAATTTCCTTCTTGGCTTTATAAAAGGGAACTTAACTAAGAAAAAATGATCCAGCCATTGACAAGTTTATGTTCAGTATCTCTGCTACATTCTCTCTCCAAATACCAGACTTTTTCTGCTATGACATGACAAGACTATTCTCAGTTTCCACCCACACTAGACTGTCCTCTCTTTCCACCCACGCCAACCTCACACCCATTATGATTAAAAGAGATAAAAACATGGCACACAAGCACAGTCTCTGAAGAGGCATCTGTCCTGTTTTCTTCTGCCGAACATAACTTGCTTTTGATGTGTTATCATTAAAGTAAAATAATCAAGTAAAAATTGATTTAAGAACAAGCATAGGTATAAAATCTGCAACCTGAAAGATGGATCTATTTTCTTCATTGTACAACTATTTGGCCAAACCTTTACAAGGCAAACAAATGAATGTCCTCCTAGCCCTCCGTTTGTACAGCTCAGCAGATGTCCTGCAGAGCACAGAAACTAATCCTTTAGTAATGCTTCAGTTAGTCTCTTGGATGAAGTCAGGATTTTAGTTAGGCTTGTTTATTTAAAAACATAGAAAAAAAACCCACAGTTGATGTTAAATTCAGCTTTAGGTAAACAGAAAAGCATCAACAACTGCTTGAAATACAATGGATGAATCAATTTCATTGAAACAGAGCTATGTGGATTGCTGAGTTACTGAGGTAGCAGTACCTCACCTAAAGCCATTCTTGAAGCTTTGGGAAAATAAATATTTATTGAATACTGACTTTATTTTTCTAAGTACTCCCCAGACCAAAATTAATAGAAAAAAAAGTCAATTTCATTTTTAATAATTACCACAAAGCACTACTGACTGCAGGTCTTACAAAGGCTGTGTGCAAGGAATAGTGAAGCTGCAAGGTCTCCAAAGACAGAAAATACTGCAGCTAACTTTGGTAACTTTAATTCTCTTCCAAATTATGCTTCAGGGCAGATTCCACTACAGGGACATGCGCTTCTAGCCCATGAAAGTTTATGGTCTGTTCCAAACAATAGTATTAGGTGAGCTTACACATATATTTTGCAGTATCTTACATGCACCTACATCACAGAATCATATAATGTTTTGGTCTGGAAGGGACCTTAAAGATCACCTAGTTCCAACCTCCCTGCCATGGGCAGAGACACCTTCCACTAGACCAGGTTGCTCAAAGCCCCATCCAGCCTGGCCTTGAACATTGCCAGGGATGGGGCAGCCACAAATCAAGACATAAAGGACAGGGTGGACCTGAGCCACCGCTCAATTTAACCCACCCACTCACAATGAGAAGAAATCACATATCTAACCCATTTTTCCTAATAGCCATTTCATGAAGGAAGTGTTCACAATTTTTTCACAGTTATGTTCTTGTTTCACTTTTTCTGCAGATTATCAAAGAAAGAAAAGAGATGCTACTTAAAGAGAACTATTCGAACACACCTATAGATAATAAGCCAAAATATAGTAAACTCCACACAGCTTTCAGTAAGCATGACTTATAAGGTATTGTAAGGTAGCTGGTCACTGTGCTACAGAACAAAACCAGCCTTTCACTACGTGACCACATGCTACCCTTTTCATAAAATCTGCTCCGTCCACTGCAAAAAGAAGATCCAGTCTATTTCAAAGCAGGATTTTGCAGTGAAGGCAACTTATCTGTAGGATGCCAGCTTTATCTGCAGTATTTCCCAGCTGAAATATTCAGATTGTAAATGCCAGTAACTGAAATTTTGAAGTGATGAGACAGACAAACCCTATTTGAAAAATATTCAAAAGAACAGAATGAACAAAAATAACACCAGCTAGAATATGGTCTAATCTGGAATAGCATCTTTAATGCATCACACAGGACTGATACAAAAAAGGCCAAGAGAAAAATGATTTCAGATAGTTCTTGCTGTTTAAATGCTAAATTCTCAGTATCACAGAGGCTGATCGGTCTTACTAATAATATTGTATAGTAAGTGCATATGTGGAAGATACGGCTTTTAAGTAAGATCCTGCATTGACACGAAGTGTGAACAACCCATTCTTCTTTTGATTTATCTTATTTAAGCTGGATTGGGATACAGAAAAAAAGATACAAATATTTTGCCCTGTGCAATGCTCAAATCTCTAGGAAAAAAGATACAAATCCTAAAAAATCATAAATCTCCCTCCCCTTTGGGAGCAGGGAAGGAAGGTCAACAATTTAGGAGAAAAACAAAATCTACACAGAGAAATTTCAACATCTCTTTTAGCAAACTAAGGAATACACCATCACCGAGTACCTATTTTCATATCCATCTCTTTTTCTAGAAAAACAATAAACAAACAACAACAAAAAAAAACAAAACACAGCCAAACAAGCAGGTTCTCCACACAATACCATATACAACACAGTGAGCCACAGCGTGGTTGGTCACCTCCCATTTCAGCATGTCTATTGTTTTCTCCTCACATGGCCGCAATATCAAAAGCTGGTTTCACCCAGTGCCCAAGTTATGCAGGGTCTGTGACACAGAGCCTCTCCATAACCATAATCCCAACTACCTCTTGAATACTGTCTGCATACTGACCTTTCTGTTCTGCCGCCAATTTTGGAGACAACAATGAATACATGAAACAGTAAGTCTGATAGTGTCCTTGTCCCTGGTGTGAAACAAATACCACCAGAAGTACTTCAGTACTTCTTGGTATTCACTTCCCTGCTCAGCTCTTGTTCTTCTAAGTGACTAAACAGAAAACCTCCATTCAAAGTCCACAAATGGATTAGTAAATCAGTCTGTTTCAAAAGCAAAACAAAGGTACAGAAATTGCCTACAGGACACAGGGATTTTTCTCAGCTGTTTTGCACAAACATTGTCTTCCTTTGTCAAGACAGTGCTATTACCCCTTCAAGCAGTTCTTGAAAACACATTTCTTGAGGGAAAGCCATACGCAAACAGCTGGAACTGGACAGAAGGAAACTCCTGTCATGGTCAGTGTAGTATCTACAAAGCTACATCTTTCCCAGATATCTACAGGAGACTAGATCACACAGGTCTTCTTCAAAGAGCAGGCCAGCTGCTCCACCCTCTCCACAAACAGGTTGGATTGATCATTACCTCGTGTTTCAACAGCACTGATGCACTTTTTGATGATGGTGAACCCTATCTTATCCAACTGTGCACCTACAAGGGAAAAAAAAAAAAAAAAAAAAAAGCTTGAGAAGTTGTAAAGCACCAGTAGAATTACTGTCCTTCACTCAAAAATAAGGCTGGACTTAACTGCATAACTAGTGCTTCTCCAGCAAAACTGTAAATATTCTGGAATGGGAATACTTGATCACTTTTTCTAGAGAAAATTCATTCCTCTTTTCTCTTTCACAACTCTGCCTAGCCCAAGAAAAGGCTCAATCTGGTGGTAATGGCTTCACTGAATCTGTTCACAGCAGCACCCTTTGAAGAATGGGATCTCTGATTAGGTACATATGTTGGCAGATGCAAAATTGAATTTAACAGTACTTGCTGCAACATCGACAACATCTGAGAGAGTTAACCAAATGGAATGGAACAAGGAAGTATGTATGAAGAAAAAACATAATGATCAACAGCAGGGCTTTTACTGAGTCCTACCCCAAGCCAAAAAATTCCCACACTAAAGATATGGGACACATGTATATCATTTCACAGCAGCTAATGATCTGACTACACAAAAGCAGATGTATTAACAGGACAACATCTGAGTTCCAACATTCGTTTGTTGTTTCTATCTTCTTCTTCACATCAAAACTTCATTTAAAAGCTTATATTGCAAAACTGCCCTTCCATCAAACATCTGGCCTTCTTGCTCCTGAAGACCTGGTCTTGCACCATGAAAATAAACACTGGTGGAAAAACTTTAATTAATAACACCAGGATCCAGCTTCAAGCAACAATTTATAATAATATAATAATAATAATAAAAAAATAATAAAAAAAGCATAAATTCCCCGATAATGCAAGAAGGATAACTGTTTTCACTCATACACTTTGCTAAGAAGAAAGCTAGTATCATTTAAAGAAAGCCATCTTCTCTATTCCCATATTATGGTTTACATTTTAAATACGCACATTCAGGTTTTTTGCTGACCATTATGTTGTCAGCTGTGATTGCTTTTAAAACCATACTTATGTGTTCTAACAGATGTGTACACACAATCTGGATTAGGAAATGTGATGCATTTACATAGAAATTAACTCTTTTTTGAGTCAATTTCCAGGATAAATTAGCAAAATCAACCAGACTGTTTCTGTAGCTTATGTCCACTCCTGCAATTCTTACATACGTACTAAACTGAGTTACTGGAAAACTCACTAATTACAAAATCCACAAAGCATATTCAAAATTTGAGATTAAAAATAAAATATTTAATTATGTTAGATCCACAGAAAAAAACATTTACTTTTGCCTTTCTCAATTGTAAAATGTTAACAAAAACCAGCTTTAATAGTAATTCAAATACTTACTTCCCTCTCGTTTTGCATTTGCTCTATTCATATTGATGAACAGCTAACATAAAAAGAGTAAAAAGACAAATTATTTTAGAGAATCTTAAGAAACCAGAAACCACACACCCCCAATCTTAATGCCCAGTAGGCACAAATATAGTTGCTTACAGTTAGAAAGTATCACCTCTAACAATAACAGCTCTAACAGCAGGACCAGAGGTCTGTGCCCCCTCAGAAAGTAGATAATTGCACTTTTTAAGGATATAAATATAAAAATCAAAGAAAATCTCAACAAATATAGTCCCTTGGGGAGCAGAACAATCTCAGTTGTTAGTATAGCCACAAAAATCAACTGTGATTTACATGCTCCATGTTCCTATGTTTCTCTGCAGGTTAGTTTACCGCAGTTCAAATTCACTCAGTTGTGAATTGCTTTGACAAATCCTGGAAATTATATCTCAGCCCAGCATTCCCAGAAGCTGTACGAAGTTTTAAGTTGGCTGAGTGCACCTCAGACAACATCTGATGGTAATAAACAGATCTGCAGATGAAACAAGAATTTTACAACAATAATGTCAATAAAGCCTACTGCTAAAATCCCCAGTAGCCAACTACCAAGGACAAACATATGATGTGACCCATTATTTTTGGCCTGCAAGACCAGTATTTATGATTGTAAGATTAATCTGTAGCATGTTTCAATTCTGCAGTTCAGACTCATTTCCTGATGTAAACTAGAAATTAAGCAATTTCAAGTACAACTTCATTCCCATTGACAAGGACTTTTTAGATCTAGCTTAAAAAAAAGAAATAAAATAATAATAATACCATATAACGCAACTCATGCAAGTCTTGCCACTGAAATGTAGCATGTCAGCATAAGGCTAAGTACACATAGTTATATTAGACATTCTCTAGAATACCAATAACATCATTGTGATGGGAAACCATTTATAAAATCAATGCGGTCATTACAATGAAAAATCTCTCCTATTAGCATTAGCAGTTATCTACACCAAGCTTTACCAAGTTACTCATCTCTCCTGAATTTTACTTTCATTCTTTCTTCATGTAATCTACCATTTTGCAAGCTACATAATCTCAGGTTACTAACGTATAAATGGGATCAGGAAGCAGGGTGTAAGAGAATTTCTCCATTACACCATAGATAGATATAAAATAAAAACTCTTACAGCTTCTTTTCCATCCAAGGCTTCCATCCACAGCTTCCTGTCTTCCTCAGAAAACGCCTGCATGGTCACGGGAACTCCAGGCCTGCAAATGTACCAACCACACAGAGTAACTGCATTCACCAGTGACTACACAGTCTACTTCCAAAAAGCAAAAACCCATTATCCTAAAAGTCAGGGTTGTTTTATTTGCTTCGTTACTGAACACTACTCACCTTTAAAATACAAGGTATAGAACTGATACATACAGCAGGAGATAACAGAGGACAGAGAGGAAAAAGGAAAGTGAACGTAATCTGCAAAACTATTTATCTGAAATAGCTCATTGTTGATAGCTTGTTGAATCCAACACTTGCTGTGAGTTCCTGCATTTTCTGAATTCTAAATAAACTTGCTCTTGCGTTGCTGTTACAGAAAAAAATGGCTTTTGTCAACTTCCCCGATGTGCAGTCTTCAGCTTTAGAGCAGTGACAATTATTATAGTTTTTCAGTAAGTATCTTTAAAAAATAATCAATTCTTAATGCAGTATCTCATTACAAAACTCTACTATCATAACTTCCTAAAAAGCAGGGACGGACAACTGCGGGATGCAGGGATTAGTGAACAGAGATTAACACAAATCTACTTTTGTGTTTATGTAACAGGAAACTAAGAAGAGTAATTGTGTGGTTCAGCATAGTGTACAAAGCAAGGGGAGTTAAAAGCAGAACAGGTTATTTGGGTAATTATTTTTCTGACAATTAAAAAAATCATTGTATTCAGCCTGCCAATACTTTTGGCAAATTTGTAAATCTCATTATATAGAGATGGATAGAAATAGAGAACTAATTCGTAACATTCTCTCTCTCTCCGCCTCTCTTTTGTATTAAATCTATTTTCAAATACCAAAATAGCTGTAGGGGAAAATGTTATATCTAAAAGCAACAACACAGAAGAAACCAACACAAATCCCACTTTTACTTAAAACTGCAACAGTCTACACACCATATTTTTACAACTAGAGAAATTTATAGTTGTTTTTCACCTTGCCATAAATTTTATCAAACCACACAACTTAATTGCAGTGTAAAACCCAATAGGTACAAATACCTCCTGCTCAAAATCTCTTTTCAGATGCCATGTGAGGGAGGACAAGGCATGTACATGCCCTCTAGCAAACCAATCAAACCAATATAGACCCAACTATAACTTTGGAAAATGGCAGCAGCCTAGCAAGTCATTCTCTTTTTATCAGTTAGAGAGAGAAAAATATTAAGCCATGAAAATGGAATCTCTTGCTCCTCTCAGTGACAGACACAGCTCTTAGAGTGGGTGAGGGAAGCTTTGCCTTAATTTCTACAGTTAATAGCCTTTATAACTAGAAGAAGCTAATACTGGTATTAGAAGTAAGAGTAAGCAAAGCAGCTTCTCATGCCATGCATGCTTTTTCCAATGCAAACCGGTCTGCTAGTAGCACAGAGCTGCAATCATCATAAACATGCAAACTTAATCACCCAGTAGGGAAAAAATATCCTAAGTAATTAGCTAAATTAACTAAAAAAAAAACCAACAAAAACAAAACAAAAAAAACCCCAAACCTCACATGCTGATTTTGTTTTTTTCTTGTCTGCTTTCTTTTACTAGTTAAAACTAAAATGAAACAAGTTGCTTTTACAAAGGGCAAACTCCCCTTTTTTTCCACTAAATTCGTAACTGTCAAGGTATCAGAGTATCACCTAGAGGCTGCATGAAACATTATTTGTCTTCAACTTAAAGTCAGGAGAGATAAAAAAGCCTTCTCTCCTCCTTGTCCTGTATTGGTAAAATTAAAATCCAAGTATTATTTCAGAAGGATAGTGCTCTTTATCAATAGAATGTCTTTTTGCTACCCCAAAAGACGTCTGCTGTCTCCTCAAGATTTAAATTTATCTCCATTTATCCTAGTCACCATCAACTAAGCATGATGAAGTACAAAAACCAGAAAAAAACATCTATCTCCAGAGATTTAGCCATGATCCTAGCACTCTCAGAGCTTCTAGTCATAAGTATCAGAATTTAAAGAAAAAAAAAAAAGAATCTTTGCTTTCTTTTTAAAAGAAGAATCCATAAATATTCAGCTAGCTCCAAACTATGCTCAAGTCACACACAAGGCTGAATACTGTCTACAGAAAAGGTGTTCCTAAAATTTTACAATCTTGCCTCCTTTCACAGCAGAGGAACAAAGAAAACCCCTCGGCCAGCCGTCAATCTGTATGTTATTTTTTAACTTGGACAAGCCAAGGGATAAGTATGCCCTGAGCTGATACCAGGGAAACAAGCTAATGGCCTGCAGCACAGAGCTAATCTCCATGGGAACATCTCAGTAATACACGCATATATTATTAAAAGAAAAATGTCTGATATCAAGGTCACAGTGGAGCAGTTTGGTCTATTATAGCTGGACAGAAAGATGGATTAGATTTTTCCCACTTTTACCAGAGAAGAGATTGAAAACAAATGTTTTGCAGGATCAAGGAAATACTACTCTCCATCCCTCTCTTTCAAACTCCACACACCCTACTGAACAGAGATGACACACAGAGGGGGTTAGACTGATGTTTCTCATGGTACTTTTTTAGCAACTTTATCAGACTTTGGTCAAAATCTGTTATTGACACTGACCAATCCACTGACCCAAGAGGAGCTGATGTCAAAAGTATAAATCTTCACTCCCTTTCTTACTGTTGGGATACAGTGTTAGAATAGCTAAGTCACATCCTCCTCAAAACAAAAATGCAATTTCAAACCATGCTGTAGACTTGTGACAAACGCCACCCGAGTTGTAAATGAGTATCTTGTTATCTGCCAAGAGAGCTGGAAGTTTTCAGATGCAACAGGAGTTTCACATGCCTTTGCCCATTGCTTATTAGAGAAACAGGCATGCCTCAGGCAGGCTAGTCTGACTGGCCATGCAAGCCAAGCATAGCCTCTGACCTGTGACTGTGCATGTGCATATATGATCATTATCACAGACATATTTGCAGACCACCAGCAATCATAGGACAGAGGGGCCTGACAGCATTGGCCACACTGTATTTAAAGGGAAGTGCACTATGAATTTGATTGGAAAAAACCCTAAAATCTACAAAACTTGAAGATGTACTGCATGATAAATTAGAATATAATTTAATGGTATAAGTAAGGAGGAAATGTGCTGTTTAAAAACAGCTCAGAAGGGTTGGATGCAACAACTCAGCCAACAGTCCACTAATTTATATCTAACATCTAATGCTAGATATGGTCCTTTTCTGCACAGATACAATCTGCTTCAAAAGAACATAACATTACTACAGCTGCATTTATTTGCAGTATCCTATTAAGTTGGATTCTCTCATCTTCATTAATGAAAGAAGACTACAACACTGACAAAACTGTAAGAAATTGTAAGATCCTTTTAGTGAAATAAATGAGTCATTCTTCTCTTTTTAAATAAGGCAACAAACAAACAAAAAAAAAAAACCACAAAATCCCAACGCTCTTATTTACAAGTCCGAGAATCCAGCATAAACCTCCAGCAACATGTCATTTTGGAAAGCAGGCTGGTGATACAACATGGTCATGACTGCATGAATCATTAGTGTGATCGTAGTCTTCCACTACAGTTATGCATACTCCCATTTAAGCCATGCTTCCTCACTAGGATAGCTAATTTTGTCCTATGCCTTTCTTTTATGTGAGTTCATAAAATGTAGACACTTCAGTTTAGACTCTCCCTACTTCTGCTACACACAAGTGAGGTAAAATCCATGGCAGTGCTTGCCTCCTCCTCTAGTGACTACTTCCCATTGGCAGAATGGTCCATTGGCAATGGTCATTGGCAGAATGACCATTGAAAAAATAAGAACAAAGCACAACAGTAATACTACAGTAATGGTAGCTACTACTTAGAAAGAGTCCTTTCCAGTGTGTTTCATGAGCTTACCTGTCTGAAGCTTCTAAGTCAAAACAGAATCGCCTGTCTATAGTATCTGTATTTCTTTTGGTACAATAGGTAAGGACAAAGAGTTCCTCATCACCCTGTGAAAAGAAACGGGTTTTTATATGTTTGATCAGTAATTAAAAGTTTCAGTGAACCAGCTATACAAACCAAGTAAGATAAATTTACACTAAAATAATGGCAAAAGCTATACTGAAAACTGACACTTGCAAAAGAATTTGCTCACAGTTGCCATTCAGGTCTCTGCACAATATCATGTAAATTCCATGGTCACTTATAGGACGTAAACACAAATATATTGAGCCCATTTTAGCTTGTACTTTACAGAATGACATATTACCACAGTAATTTAAACTAACAAAAATACTTCGCTACAAATATATTGCATATGTTACAACGTATGCACACAATGAGCCCCAGTTTATGGCAAAGAGCAATCCTTTACTATCTTTTATCTGGCTTACAGAACCAGCCCTTTCTTCAAGATCAACCAACACTATAATCATATTTTATCCATAAGTATTCAGAAATCAAATAAACTCATCTGTGAACACTGCATGACTTGTACCGGATTTAATCAGGGTTCACTGTAGATTTTAATTATTTCTTGTCTTAGTCAACATCTCCAGATACAGGAGGTTGTCACTGAAGGAGTAATTGCATTGTGGGTTTCAAAAAGGGAGATCTTTTAATACAGCAAAAATGGCTTCATAAGCGTTTTAGAATGCCGAATGCTTAGACACATACTATATTAACTAAAATGGCTTATTATAATTAGGGTAAATCAGCATAAAAAATTCACAGAAGTACTGAAATGATTAAGGAAGCCAAATGCCACTAATTTTCAGTATGGCTGATTTTTCAGAGCTTTTGAAAGATTCTTCCAAAATCAATATATTTGTAAATATACACAGCCCTCAAAACAATGAAAGCCATCACCCCTCTGCTTAAACTAATAGGATATAATACCCTGATAAAATTCCAACAACATGATTTTCTAACCAAATTTGAAGATAGGGCAGGGTGTACATTTACAGGAATATTGACTCAAGCATTATTTTCCATCTTTGGAGATCGTTTTTCCTTGCAACAAAATGCATTTCATCCATATTAATGCATTTATTTAACACGTCATCCCTGAAGGTGCCGAGTGCCCTCAATTCCCAATTATTTCAACAGGAATTAAAGCCATTTAAAGATCAACAGTCTTGGGTCTTGAATATTTCAGATGCTATCACAGATATCTGAAATTACATTCCGTTGTCAGTACGAATTAATATTCCTATTAAAATTCTCCATTCTAGTCCCTCTTCTAGTACTTAAATCTCTGGGAGAAAAATTGGATTGAAGCATGTAAGAAAGAAATTTCTAAGTCTCTTATAATGTTCTGATTTATAGTTTAACAAGTTTAATGCCTCATGGATAAACCAGATCTCAAATGGTGAAACACTGCATTTTATCTGTACCATGTTCTCTGGTCTTCTAAAAGGAAGCAATTGAAAAGTCTGCAGAATTCTTATCTATTCATCCATTCATTACTTCAGGTTAATGTCCTTAAATGGCAGACTGAATAGCATGAAGGAGAAAAAAAAGGGGTAGAGAGGGAAAGTACTTGACACATCTTATCTGACACATCTTCTGATTTTGATAAAGGGCAAATATAAGAGTAGAATATAAAAATATACTTACAACTTTTCCTCCTGATCTGTGTTCAAATGGGATCATGGTGAACTTCTTTGTCTCTTTCCTATACGTGCAATAGTGCTTCACCCAACTGGAACCAAAGGGAGCAGGCCCTACATAACACAGAAGCATTAAACAGAAGGTACTTTTCCCAGTTCCTGTGCTTTCTTCTCCTGCTTTCCAAAATGATATTTAAAAGTCCCATTTAACTCCTAATGCAATATTTAAAACAAAGGTATGAATTAAGAATATAATAGAAAGCAATACAAATGTTAACCAGGGCTTACTATTCTACAAAGTGATACATGTATTTCACATTTATGCTTAACGAAAAATGGAACATATATTTGTCTCACTGCTATAGACAAAATAATTTTTTCCCTACAAAATAAACATCCCTTGGAAATTTTATTTAGGCAGATCATGGAAACCTAGTTTTACACTATGTAACTTGAGCTGTAGATTAACACAAGCTCTACATAACCTGCTGATGAAGGTCTGATCCCATTTTCTGACACCAAAACTCAGTCCAAACTATTCATCACTGCACACCCTACACCCACTTACTTATGAGCCCAGCCTCCTTGATATAGATTTGCACCGTAATGTTAACTGTTAAAATTTGTATTCTGATCCTCTGTATTTCCTCACTTCTATTAATTTACTTTTTCTAAAAAGAAAAGTCTGCTAAGGAATCTTTGGCTCTGAAGGACTCTGGAGAGTACCAGAGAAGCCCTTCTACAAATGGCTCAAGCTAACAGAGGATTTCACTGCTCCTAACATGGACAGCTGGACAGTCTCACTCCCCTGCTCGTCCCCAGCTCAGCTTCAGGTATACCTATCTCTCCCAAATCCTTTCAGCTGATTCCAAAGTTCATTATGACTAAGACCAGTGAACTGATCTCATGGAGTAATGATTTTTTTCTCATTTTTTACCACTAGTTCTTTTAAAACTTATTTCCGAATGATGTAATACCAATGTTACCATCAAGAACGTGGTAGAGACTTCAATTTGTGAACATTTTACAGAAGTCTTTACTTAAACAATAATCAATTAAATATCATAAAAGTAAACTCTCTCATCAGAATAAGCAAACTTTCTATAAGGGCACAACTGAAATACGCAAATTTATGCAAAATGTTTAATTAACAAAAAGAAAAAAAACAAAACAAAACACAAAAATAAATTACTCTGTGGCCATTCCTTGAGGGCTAAGAGCTCTGCCCTTTATTTGGCTTTCTTACTAGAATGAGGAAGATTGATACAAAGCATTGACAAGATATGATCTGTATGACATGCACCTTCCACAGCAAGATTTTCAACTCTAGCTTCCTAGTATATAGCCTGCTTTATTTGGCCCCATGATCACAATTAGGTATTGAAAGCATGCCACTGAATCAAGGAAATGATAGTAAATTTCATCATACTAGACTAGCCCAATTTTCAGAGGTTAATTTGACAACTCATGTTGTTGACTACAACAAATGTTTGACAGTCCTAGCGGAGGTCATTAGTAAGGGATTAAAAATAAAACTAAATACATCCTTTGGTCAAATAAAACTTCTCTTAATTCAGTCACCTTTGCTAAGAACTGACACACAGCATCATGCTTTTTTTATGAGCCACAATAACACTGTCATTAAAGGCTTTGAACATCTACTTAGCTGACTGATAAACTGTAGATTCTTTACATATTCATGTTACCTGTAGAAATAAGACTTGCCTATATGCACACTATGGGCACTATAGGAATACAAAAATACACCTTACTTTTTTCCTGTACATAGAGATAGCCTTCCATTGTGAAATTATTTGCTCTCTTATGTTCCTGGGGATTTCTTCTGATCTTGTTCATGAGCTCCTCTACCTCTGACCTTGTTCCTTCAAAACGATTTCGTGTCTAAAACAAGACAGCAAAAACCCATTAGTAGAGAGAGTAGAGGAAAGACTTACTCTTCCTGACAGATAGGAGTTATAGTAACTTACTGGGTTTATGTAGAAAGGTTTTGGTAGCAGGGGGGCTACAGAGGTGGTTTGTGTAAAAAGCGTCCTCTATTCCCAGAAGAGCCAATGCCAGCCAATTCCAAGACTGCCCCCGTCACTAGCCAGGGCCGAGTCCATCAGCAACAGCGGTTGCTCCCTGTTATCCTCTGGGATAACAGAGTTAAAGCAGGGAGAGTAAAACTGTGCAATTGCAGCCAGACAGAGGAGTGAGAACATGACAGGGAAACAGCTCTGCAGACACCATGGTCAATGAAGGAGGGGAAAGAGGTGCTCCAAGTACTGTAGCAGAGGTTTCCCTGCAGCCCATGGTGAAGACCATGGTGAGGCAGGCTGTGCCCCTCAGGCCATGGAGGACCCCACACACAAGCAGGATGCTGGAAGGAGGCTGCAACCCCTTGGGAAGCCCACGCTGGAGCAGGCTCCTGGCAGGACCTGTAGCCCTGTGGAGAGAGGACCTGACACTGGATCAGGTTTGCTGGCTGGACTTGTGACCCAGGCTGGAGCAGTTTGCTCCTGAAGGACTTCAGCCCATGGAAGAGACCCACACTGGAGCAGCTCATGAACAACCCATGTGAAGAAGAACCCACACTGGAGAAGTTCATGGAGGACTGCCTCCTTTGAGTGGGACCCCATGCTGGAGCAGGGAAAGAATGTGAGAAGTCCTCTCCTGGGCAGGAAGAAGCAGATAGGATGTGTGATGAACTGACAGCAGCACCCATTCCCCATCCCCCTGTGCTGCTGGAGGGGAGGAAGTAGAGAGTTTGGGACTAAAGCCTAGTAAGAAGGGAATGGTGGGAGGAAAATGTTTTTAAGATTTGGTCTTATTTCTCATTATTATACTCTGATTTGATTGGTAATAAATTAATTATTCCCCCTGCCCAAGTCAGTCTGTTGCCAGAGTAGATTTCTAGACCAACGCACTGGCCTGTTCAGAAAGAAGTGAAATACTGAGTGCAAAATTACTTTGGATTTGAATATTAAAGTTTCCTTATAAAATATTACTACAAATGTTAGCTTAGCTCATGAGATTCATATTAGTTGTCAGGAAGGAGGGGATTTTCTGTGGTTATTGAGAAAAAAGTGACAGGCAGCTCACCAGCAATGACTATACACTGAGACTATATACATGCCAAATGTTTTGCTCACATACAAGCAGAAGCATAAAAACAAGCAAACAAAAATAAAGTCCAGTTGATTATTATTCCTGAATGTCACTCATCCCAAAGTTTGCAAACAGCCACAGGAGAAATATTTATTAGAATATTAGTAAAAACAAACAGAAAGTAACAACACCATCCACAAATTACACAACAGGACTACACAAAATCACAGAGCAGCTCACACCTGACACAAGAAACTCTTGTTTGGTCTGAAAAGCACTAGCAATCAGCCAGTAAGCAAATAGAAAACCCAAAACAATCACAGTAATACCTAGTTTTCTCCCCCATACCTGCCTGCCCAAATTCCATGAACTCGGAACAGACATACAGATTCTGAGCTAGTATATTCCCCGGTTGATATATGTATTTTGAGGAAAGCACATCGTTCCAAGACGCATGTTGGTGTGTCCTGTTGGTTTTTGAGAGCACCTCTATTTTTCTGAAAATGGATGAGCTTCTTAAAATGCTGCCTCACCTGTTTTATTTTTTAACTCAGGACAAGCATAGAGTTGCATGCACTGACAAATACACCATGAATATAAACAAGTGTCCATCCTTGTACACAGACAGTTAACACCATGCTCCTGACTAGCCATCTGTACATTCAAATTCCAGATTTATGCTTGAGTTTATTCATGGGCACAAACACAGTGTATGCAAGCTGGTCAGAGTAGCCACCCATACCCGTATGTTTTACAAAGGAAAGCTGAAGATACTCTTTAGATGATGACTAAGAACAACTTTCGTCTTACCTCCAGGCAAAACCACTGTTCTGAACCCTCCCCATATCCATCATCTCAATTTCAGGTCACATCTGCTTGCAAATTCTGGAGTTAGGCCCTGCACATAAACTCATTACGAAGGCTCCAAGCGATTTTCTAAGCTCTTTTTCATAATTTCCTAGAAGAGCTGCATTAAAAAGGAATCATACTCTGCGCCCAGTACAAAGGCAAAAAACTGATAGTGACAGAGTGTTCACATTTAAACCTTCCCTTATGAGCACTGATCACTCTGAAGTGAGATGCTTTAAACGATCCTTCCAGGACCTTCTGACTTAGCTGTGCAGTGATCACAAATCTGAGTGTGTGAAATGCACCCTGGGAATGGCAAGATTGAGCAACACAGGTTCCAGAAACCTCAAGAAAATTTCTATCTGACTTTGTGCTGTGACAAAAGCTGAGCTTAACCAGGGGTTAACCACAGCTGCTGCACCAGCATGGCTATACCTCCTCTTCCCAGGAAAGGCCAGGTTCGCTTGCAGGGCACAAGAGCATGGTCAAGTCTGCAAGGATCCTTGTTCAGGGTTGGGCACAGAAAGAGAGGAGTCCTGGGAATGAGGGGGAATCCAGTTGAAGATACTGGGTTTTTACAAGAGAAAAAGACTGTTGGAAGACTCAGTTTACTAGAGCCTGGGCTACAAGGCTGGGTTCTTTCTTTGTTTTTTTCTTCTTTCTTTCATTTTTAGGTGTGTGTATGTGTGTGGTGTGTGTGAGAAGAAGGTAGGGTCTGGGGCAGGGTGTGGACAGAAAAACCACAGCATGATCCTCAGAATAAAGACAACCTGAATGAAATGGATGGCAATTACTACAGCTGTACTGGCAACTCTCAAATCACTTCCATAGCCAATGAGGCTCTCTCTACTGAATCTTGTACTCTTCAACTTCTAATGTGTCAATCCAGTGTTCTGCCAGCACCCCAGCTGTACCACAGCCAAGCCTTAGTTTTAACTTTGGGACGTTCTGTTCATCTTCAACACAGAGGTGGATGTGTTATGTCCTCTCATGATCTTTTCAGATGCTTCCTCCTGTTCTTCTCTTACCTCAGATAATTGTTGAACTTTGCCTCCTTTCTCTCTACAGCTTTTTGAAATCTTTTTATCTATTCATAAACCTTGAGCTGTAATGCTCCATCTCTTTTGGATTTGATGGAGCACACTATAATGCCATTCAGGCAATTGAAAATGCAGCTGTTGAGATTAGCTTGCCTTGTTATTGCTCATCATTTCTTCAGACCACTTCACTGGCTCTTTTCCATCTCTAATCTGAAATCCAGCTATTCAAAACTATACCACAGCTTCCCTCTCATTTCTTCTGTTTCATTTCTTCTCATCTTTAATCAGCTCCCCTCTCTATTCACTGCAGCTCCATGCTGCTTCTCTATGTTAAGCTAAGCACAAGGAAGAACCAAGGTGGTCCTGAAATTTCTTCCAGAAGCATTAACTTCTATGAAAGTCTGCTTATGAAGTTATCACTACTTGGTTCCCCCACTCAAACCAAACAACAGCTCAAAAGGAAACTTGAGACTAAAACAGATGAGAAAAAAATTAAAGGAATGGTATCATGACACATGAATCATGTCACTGTTTAATACAAGAACCATAATCCTCTCTTCCGCCTTTCCACCTTCCCACCTCCCTGTTACTGCCTCCTAGTTAAGCCATTTCTAAAAATAGGCTGCAACCTCTGAGAAGCAGGTTGTGTGTCTTAATTCCATGTGCCCTTAGAGGTCAACAGAACAGACACACCATCATGAATCCATCATTCACACTAACGTACATGGTTTGTTCCTTATCAACAGGCCTCTGGCACATCCAAGTTCCTCTGAGAGAGTTTTATTCTTCAACAAATCTCAAGAAAGCAAACAGACCATGACTAGGGACTGTCAGCCCCACTGCTTCAGCCTGTCACCTTGCTTCCTGCTCTCCCCTTCCTGAGCGCATCGCACTGGGCAATTTGGTGGGAGGGTCTGCTAACCAGGTGTGGGCCCTGGTTAGCCTGCCCTTGGATGAACACACTGCTTTGTCAAGTACAACATGAGTATGAACACCAAGTCACTTTATACAGCTCTGCACCCCAAACCAACAGGGATGTTCTTGCCCAAAGGGCTGCTTCTTGACAAACAGAAACACCTAAAATACTGAAAACCTTGACTTTTCATCACCCATCTGAATTCTCCAGTGTTGTACGCTGTATTTTAACAGACTTCATTCACTGTTAAACTCTTTTATGATAATCCTTGTGTTATGTTTCTATAAAAAACTAGAAAAAGTAGCAGATGACTTTTATTTGGTGTTTGGCTTTTAGAGGAGTATTACAAATGACAAAAAACTCACTGGCATTAGCGATAATTTGTTCAGTGATGCGGTTGATTAGCCAGGAGATGGCACTATACACCCAAAGTTCACAGGCAACGCACTAACACCGAGGAATGTATTGGCAATTACTGTACATACAGTAACTGAAGTGTACGATTTTGCTTAAAAAATTAGGAAGGCATAGATATCAAATCTCAACTTACATTTTGTATATTTATCTGCAGGGCCATTTTGTAATGACTGAAGTCTTTAGCAAGTTCATATCCTTGATGATAGAAAGTGAACAAACCCTGGAAAAATGATAGCACCTGAAATACAAACAAAAGACTTGTTAGAATGAAAAACTCCACTTACCAGAATACAATTGACACACATAGCCTTTTTTGGCAAGATGAGAGATGACAGAATGATTCTTATTGAGCATATCTCCACTAATACCTCCAATTTATGAGTAACAACTTTGACTCAAATTATCAACTACGTATACAGAGATGTTTGGATAGTCCTGTCTCCGGAATTTCACAACTGATCGTGATAAATTTGACTATAAGTAACGTATATTTGCCTATCTCCCAAACTTTCCTATGTAATGTTTTCCTACAGCTGCTCAGAGACCAAGGATGTCTGGAATAAATATTTCTGCATAAGGAGGTAATGATCATTCTGTCATTTAGTCACCTTTCTCCTGGTCAATCCCCTATCTAGCTAAAGATCACGTTGAGATAACTCTCATAAGAGTCATCTGGTTTGTCCAAAGAGAGAGGCTTTTCCTCAGTAACTTTACCCATCACTACTTTTTGTATTCAGATGTGACCCTCTGTCAGAATCAGTAAATGATCCACATTACAGTTTCTGACTTCAGTGTTTCAATTTAAAAGAATGAAGGAATTATACTATATTTGAAACAGGGTGAGGTACACTACTGTGTACCTCTCCTGTTTGGTTAGGTTGCTGGAAAAAAGTGAGTAACACAAGAAAGAACAACTCTTTAATAAAGAGAATAAACCGAAGAACTTATTTAATAAAGTCTGAAGTCATATAAAAGAATAAATTCAAAAATCCACATCAATTTAAAGCATTATGAAAGAGAAAGGGGATAAGAATTTGGTACTAACTTATTTCAGTTTATTACCCTAGTGTAAACTTCAAATACAAATTGAGCAACAAAGTTCAGCCCTATCCAGAGGGAGCTCTCAGGAAAGGGAGAGAGACATGGTGCAAACACGTAATTTGTCTCTGAGGAAACTTCAAATGGTTTCAAACACAAGAACTGAAGCCAAAGCTTTGTATTTATTAAAAAAATTCTCAATAATAATATATTTAAAGCAATTTATTCCCACTTTCATGCAGGAATAAACTATGTTAAGATATGTTATATTAATACATTATTAATATATTATTAAAATACACAGGTCATTAACTCCATAATGACCAGCTACTTTGATTAGGGTCATTTGGGACTATTTGCATTATTACATTAAAATAATCGTATCGAAGTAAGAGGACAGACATGGTCCAAAACCACAGACTTCAAAACACGAGTGAATGAAGATCCCTTCTATGATCTGTCCTCCCTTGAATTTCCTATTACTATTCTCTTGCTGTTTCACAAAATTGCATTTATACTCCAGATCTAATGCACACTTAGAAAACTTTAGAATAAGCTCTTCTCAGAGATTTAAATAAGCCAGGTCAGTACACAGAATCATGAAATAGTGTTGGAAAGGACCTTAAGATCATCTAGTTCCAATCCCCTGCCATGGGTAGGAACACCTCACACTAGACCATGTCACCAAAGGCCAAACACAAAGGTCCAGGCTGGCCTTGAACACCGTCAGGGATGGAGCATGGACAACTTCCTTGGGCAACCCATTCCAGTGCCTCACCACCCTCATAGTAAAGAACCTCTTCCTCATATCTGATCTAAACTTCCCCTGTTTAAGTTTTAACCTGTTACCCCTTGTCCTACCACTACAGTCCCTAATGAAGAGTCCCTCCCCCAGCATGTAAGATTTCCACTAAAATCCAGTGGAACCCCTTGATTTCTACACAGATGCAACTGCAATTGAAATCAACCTTATCAGACTACCTGACAATGAGCTTTTTAGCCAGCAGCACACTCTGATGTATATCTACAGTTCTCCACTAACAGGCCTCTAAGTGCAACCTTCATATGAAGGCAAAATTCCTTACGTTAGTCAGGAATAACACTTCAGTGGTTAAAAAAAAGTAGAGATGCAAAAAGTCTGACCCTAACATCATCTTCATGAATCCTCTATTCCATCTCATACCACAAATCACGGGTTTTGCATGTACAACAGTGCAACATTTCACACATTTTCTGGAAACCAACATCAGTGTATTCAAATGAACTGTAACTACTGAGGTAAGCTTTGAGATGCCTGGTTAAGCATATCTGTACTAGGAATTTGCGCAGATGTAACAAGAGTGCTGTACATTCTGTTAAGTCACACAATTGCATGTGTTTTCCCAGAAAACAGAGCTCCTGGGCTTTTGTCCAATTGCATTCCTTCTTCACCCCTTATGAATGACAGGATAGGCTGAATTCACTGATACTTACAGGTTCCACACACTCAAATTTCTTCCGCTCCTGTATCTCTTGCAACTTGCATACATACTCGAGGGATAGCTCATAGAAGTGTTTTCTATTCTGCTCCACTTGGTTATCTGCCTGCACACAGAATACACCTAATGAAGTTTCAAAGACATTTTGCAGACAGCTTCAAAATGACACATGTATAGCATACAAGTGGCAAACGATAAGATAATTTTCTCCAGGCTGGGATTTGTTCCCTTACACCTTTCATGAACTTTCAAATGGCAGCAGCCATTTCTTTCTACTAGGTAACATGTTGTTCTGAATCACGAGGCTAGTTTTTTAGAAACATACCAATAACACCTCTTCAAGCTTCTTTTCTACAAAATCCAAGTCAAATATATTAGAGTAGTTACTTGTACACTGCTTTAACAGCACTGAAATGGTGCCTGCCCAAACAGAGAGAGGGAACTAGCAGCATCTTCCATTAGAAAAGAGGGAAATCATCTTTCCAGTCAAACTGAAGAAGTTACTGGTGAAAACCACATTACTGGTACTCCAGGCTTTACACTAGAACTCAAATAACTGCGGTAAATAGCAGAATGCTACTGTACCCATCCCACACCTGTGCTCACTCTGGCAAGAGAAGCAATTAAAAAAAAAAAAAAAAAATGCTCATTTGTGGGTAAGATACTTCAGAAGTTTCCACAGAGCACCAAATACTTAAAAATGCAGCCCTGGTAGCTGCAGCTGATTTTTAGCTCAGCTTTGCCGAAATGCCAATACCATATTGACGGTGAACACTTATACTTCAGCTACCATTCATCTGTACATAAATATTTACATTTCTAGCATATACATATTATTTTGTGAGTTTGTTGTTTAAGGTCCATGTGCCTCTTTAATTATAGAACTTCAAGAACTCGGGAACAGAAAACTTTATTAAAATACATTAAAAAAATGCTACACTGGGATATTCTTAAGTGATTAACATTAAGTCTTGGCCCAAGACTTAGCAAATCTAGACTAAATTACAACAGGCAATGAAGAAAGGGCTAGGTGAAAGGACCACATTACTATCACAGACTCTCTTAAATACTGAGACTATATCCTCCAGGCAGAACATGCTAAGCTTTAAGAGGATAAGTCAAATAAGCTTTAAGGCAGTTTTGCCTTAAGACATTCTTGACTGTTCTGTGCTAGAAGTCTGTCAGCAATTAAAGGGGCACGACAACAAATGCCATTAAACAAATAAAGCACCTATACGCACAACAGTAAGAAAAGGTATTTCAAAGAGCCAAGCCATTTTGATGCATCCCATAAATCATGAAACACAGGAACTGTTTGAGAAGTTAGGAAAGCTTCTGATGATATACACATGTACTGAAGGATACCACGACACCATAGAAAGACTATGAAAAGAGTCTACTAAGACATCCAGCTAACTGATAGTAAGACCTACATACACCAAAGCCCCACCTAAGCCTGTTTCTAGCTGTCTTTTTTTGTCGTTGTTTATTGTTTTGGTTGCTCCCCTCCAAGAATGCAATACCCAACACAACGATTTTATTAATTCCTCTTAATTCCCCTGTGTACTGCCGAAGAAATACAGAAATAAGACACACACTGTGCCTCAGTGAAATTTCAGGAATATTCTCCCACTAAAAGAGTCAAAAGCTATGTCAATGTAAGACATGCCACAATATGGTATGTTTTTCATCAAATTTTTGTCAAATTTATACCTGCATCCTTTATTTACTCCAGTCAGGAACTGACAGAACTAGCCACATACAATAATAAATTGGGAAGCTCCCATGCAATTATATACACTTATTTTCTACTCTTTTGCTAGAAGGCTTTTCCTATTTAGCACTATGACAACATGCTGCAAGCCCTTTTTTTTTTTTTAATTTCTTATACAATTATACTGCAAAATCAGATGCACAAAGTAAAGAGCCTGACTGAAAAATTTCAGAATTTCTGTTCATGAAACTTAGAGCATTTAAAACAAACCTATTTGCTCATTCTAGTCTTCACAAATGCTTTAAAACATCAGAGTATATTTGACACAGCTTCAAAATGCCTCTTGCAAGCATTTTGTGGTTTTCCATTGAGGTTAGGTCTCATTTCAGACTTGGAAATATGGTTCTTGATATCATCATGTAAAAGATCATAATTAATACTTTTTTATTTTGTCTGCATCACGTTCTTTAGCAGCTGACCAATTTGATTAAAGTACAGGTCCTGACACATGAGCAATGGCCGTTAACTTCACCAAGACAGCTCAGCTGCCCAAAAGAAACTTCTTTATGCCTATGAAGGAGTATGCTGCAAATATAGTACGGAGAAGTAACATTCTAATGAAACTCAAGAACAATCAGAGTTCTTAAGCAACCAGCTAACTTGCCAGCTACATTAACCATTTTTAATGAGAAATAGCATAGATTATTCATGGTGGGTTAGAGGGCAGAGAGTAGAGTTCTGTGAGAAAAACATTAAGTGTTTAATGACACAAGGTATTAATAGACTAAGCATTAATAATTCTGACATAATTACATTTCTCTGGGAAAAAATCCCGCTCAGAGCAAGTTTCTGCAATATTTCTCTGCTGTCTTCTCACAAACTATTTTGCTTTTGCTCCTGAAATAAAAGCTATTACAAATAAGGATGATGATAATAAACCCACAGGGACAGAAAGAATGCCAGGCAAAATAGATCTGGTTTTAAGTTATAAATTGTCAACAAACTTTTCTGTAGCATTACTTGAAAAAAACAGATCTTCAAAACATAAGAAAAAGCACAAAACCAGTTCCTTCTTGAATTCAAGTGTTGCTGAACTTTGCATAAAGCATTAACACAGGACACTTAGTTAATACATACAAAGCAATGTAAATCACATAATATGGTAAAGCCTCATAAGAAATTGAGTTTTTCATAATATACTTGCACTTTACTATTAACTGTATAAAAAAATAACATGATCTTCAGTGCTTCTTACACATACCAAGTAATGTCCTCGATTCAGAAAACAGTAAGGATACACCACTAGGTTTAGCAAGTATCAACCTATGACAGAAATTTTTCTCTTACCACTACATACACTGGTTTCACATTTGCATAACTTACTCAAAAGCTTTTAGCTTGCATAAAAAAGGGCAACAATACCTCTTGTAATTGTAGCTCTTTCTTCTTAGCTGATAAATTCAAATGCTTTTCTAACAAACTGTAGTTCTTCTCTGTCTCTTTATCAAACTTCTTCTTTTCCTCCTAGACACAGAAACAAAGTAACATTCATTTATATGTAAAAAATGTAAGAAAAGCCTCTTTCTTCTTCTAAAATTCTACTTTATCAGAAACAAAGAGAAACAAACTGACACAGCTCCCAAACTAAAAGTATGTTTCCAACTCACTTCTCAAATTCATTTAAAGCCTAACTTGAAATGAAAATCCCATTGCATCATTACAGTGAAGCTTATCACACACATGCCTACATCTTCTAAGTTATAAAAGCCCCAGAAAACCACCTCTTCTTGATTTATTGCATTTTTTTCAATATTATATCATTCACATCTTGTTTCTCAATACAGGACTTGAAGTGAAATATCAGTTTCACTGAAAAAAAAAAAAAAAAAAAAAAAGAAGAAGAAAAGAAAAAAAACTTTCCAGGGAAAAAGTTCCAACAGTTCCACAATTCAAAACCCAAAGCAAATATAGCTCCATATTTCATAGAATTTCTTGATTTTCAAAGCCATACAAAAACCTCTGCGCTGAATTTCTGCTTCTACCAGGCTGTTAACTGCACCCATGAAAAAAAGAAAAACAATCAACACACTTTTTAAAGTACAGAAAAATCTCCATAAAACATAAAATCATGCTACCAAAAGAGAAACTCTCACAGACACATTAGTATCATTTACATGCGCAAACCCATTTTTCTAATCATTAAAAGCAACGTACTGGAAGAAGGACAGCCACTAAATGCTTCTAGGAAATCTGAGTTCTTGGATCTAATTTAGGAGAGATTGTAAAAAAACCCTTTCATTTCCTCAGTTCTAGTTTCCTGACTGTGTGGTAAGACAGAAATCAGTATTGATGAAATCAACCAACCAGTTTTGAAGCTATTTTTAATATAACAAATTGCAGTTGAAAACTACCTATAATGAGTAAAATCAAGTATTTAATTACATATTCAAGAAGTGACAGATACTCCTCAGAAAGATACCAGTTCAATTAAAATATTTTCCATCAGCTGTCAATTTGATGTTCCATTTAACCATATCCCACCCACCATGCTGGTTAGACTCTACAGATATACTTTCTCTTATTTTTCTCTTAAACTTTCATTTTTAATACTACAAGCAATACACATTTTTGTTCTCTGAACAACTGGATGTTGCAGATGGCATTCTGTTGAAGAGGATCTAACCTGTTTAGGATTGCTTCTCAGCAAGGGCTTTTACCAAAAATGCTGGAGTTTTCTCCATTCTAAGTCTAAGAACTTCTTTTAAAAGAGCAGCCACATCATACTTACCAACCCAGAAACATTAAGATATGCATATGGTTTTGGTGTGATTACAGTTGCCATATCAGCATATGGGAAATTAGGAAGAATAGGGAGTAGTGATCTGTGCTTATATTAGCAAAATTTCTTTTGAGACATCAACCTTTGGGTGCTGCCAGGAAAAGTAAAAACAATAGCCCTACAGACTTCTACACAGGCAAAGCAAAAAACTTCACATGTGTAGTTTGGGATTAGAGCACACCACCTTTTACAAGGGGTAATTCAATAAGGGTCTCAGCTTCCAGCACTACTGAGCGAACTCTTTTTCTTTTCTTTTTCCTCTTAAGTCTAACTCAGAGCATTTCATCAGCAGGGGATGCAACACACAGAATCTGAGGCAGCAGATTCAACTTTTATTTTGTAATGGTAGAGTGTAAATTTTTCCTAATGAAAATACTACAAATTGTTTCAGATATATTTCACTACTACATGCCGTAACCTGGTTTTCAGAGCTAAGCAGTGTTATATTTCCAGTATTAGTACTTTGATTATATTCAATAAGCATGCAGTTAAGATATTCCAAGAGTTAAGTACTTATTTAAAGGATTTTTATTTCAATGTTACACGATTATGCAAGACTGTTCTATTTTAAGGTCACTGAGAATTCTGTCCAAAAACCAGAAAAATTGGCTAAATCACAAATAGGAGCTTCAACTTCACAAGAGCAGTATGCAGGGATGTAAGGGAAGAAACATTCATCAAAATAAAATTTGAGATGTAGACTGTGTGAATGCAAATTGGCATGTTAAAAACATCAGGGAGAGAATCCTGACTGGGAAATGAGTGAGCATAATGAGGTAATTTAAAGTATTAGGAGTTCTCACTCCAAATCCAGCAATGTTCTTTAACACCAAAAGTACTGTTGAAACAATCCACTCTTTATAGCTGCTTTTATGACAATAGGTTACATTTAGAATGAATTCTCTTTTCCTTTGGAAGAATCCCTATATTGCAGACCAAGTTCTTACTGTATGTTGGTTGGGACGTCTGATATACTCAGAAATCCATAAAACTACACAAAGCTCATTGGACTACTGAAATGTAATGATTTACAAACAGAGCATTTTCCATTCCTGAACACTGAAATCATATTCAGAACATGTTAATCATTCCTGCCCAAGTCAGAATGTATAGTGCTCTTGTAACTGAAACACCATTTTGACTATCAAGTATCACTGCTGATGAAGTCATAGAGTTGTAAAATAAAACATCTGCAGAGTGGTAGTTTAACAATGTATGAATTGAGTTTTGCAACAGAAAACTGTATTAAATATTCTTTTATCTCTCCTCCCTGCCCCTTTTTTTTTTTGTTTTAAATGAGCATTTAAATTTCTTCCTGGAAGAAGGAAGGTACGAAGAGGCCAAATTTGTCCCTGTTACCCCTGTCACTTTTATCCAAAGCCAGCCTGTATTTAAGACATGAAGCTTACTTTGCCCCCTTTTTTTTTTTTTAATATACACAACAGAGAGACAATCTAAAAAAAAAAAAAAAAAATTTGAACTCTTTCAACAACAAAAAAAATATCAACTTTATATGATCTTGTCTTTAGCTTCTCCATCCCTTTTTTTTCTTCCACTCATACAGAAGCAACTCGAAGCAATAAAATAAGGCAATTTTCACTTTGCAGGTTGCAAAAATATAATTAAAAGAATACAAATGAGCAAGGTCCTTTGGGCAATTAATATTTTTCAGCCTTTGATTGTGCAACTGCAAGCAGATACAAAGCAGAACAGTTACCCACGAAGAAGGGGGGCGGGCTGTTAGCAGGATCACTCACGTTCCAGATACAAGAGATAAGGGGGATTGGAAAAATAGGACACATTCTTCTCTTCTTGAAACATACTTTCCATTTGTTTCTGAAGCAAGTTCTCAAAGTGTGTGAGGGGGGGAAGTGTGAACACATGAAATGTAAACAACAGTATTTCTCCACCAATTACATGTCATTACTGCAATGCAATCCAAGTAAAGTTACACAAACAATATAAAGGCAAGGCAGGACAAACCTTCACAGCTCCTAGCTGCTCTTTCCTAAATCTTTCCAAAGGTTTGATCAGAGTTTCAGTAACACTGAGTGCCTAAAGGAAAAAAAAAAGCATGGGTTAGGTTTCTGTAGCCAGACTGATGAGTCACTTTAGCATCAGCAATAAAAAGAAGGCAGCAAGCAAGCTCTGGTGTAAAATAAAGGAGAAGCACACAAATCAGGAGTCCTAAGTCCTAACTCAAACAAAAAAAATCACATCTCTGAGCTCATTCAAGCTTTACAATTTTCTATCCCTTATTTAAATCCACTCTCAAGAAAATTAACTCCAAAATAAATGCAGAAATGTCAGCCAAACTGCAACTGCTTTACTTGTGCAGTCTCACAGATCAGGTTGACATTCACAATGACCAAACACCAAAATGAGACACGCGACAAATCATTTTCATCTGGGGACACAGCAATTTCTGCAACAACAAACACTACAAACAACTGCAGAATAGATACAGAGCAGCAAATAATCTTTCAACACACAGTTAAAGCCATTAGGCATTGATATCTAGGTATTTTGAAATATTTACATTTAAGTATTTCAAGAACACCTTAAATTAATCTAAGTTATAAAATCAAGAGGTGTAAAGTCAAGAAACATGAAGTTTAGTTGACTGGGTGGGTATCCATTCATCAGTGCACTTATGATAAACAGCCTCATAGCCATGCTAAAGAGAAAGAAAAATGACATAATATGCTCTTAAAAGTAAAATTGTAGCTTATTAGATGTGGCCAGCAAACACAGTCTCTAGATCCCATGAAATTTCACTGGAGATGGAGTGGGTTTGGTGCAAACAAGACTTAAAAAATGTTTGAAATTTCAGCAGAAGTTGGAACTTTTTGAATGCAACAGCAGCACAGAAAAGATGGCAAGTGTTGGAGGTGTGGAGGAGCAGGTGGGATCCTTTTGGTCTCAGTCCTAAGGCAGACCCATACAGTAAATCATGCCCAGGACGGGACTTAACACAGCCACGGGGCTGAGCTGCCAGAAGTCCAGGCAGAGTTCCCTGATATAACATCCTAGATACAACAGAAGGCTTTCCCTCTTAATTCTGCCACACACACACACGCACCCCCTCCAACTCACCCCCCTTCAAATGTGAAAAGTTCCATATAAAACAATACAGGCTTAAACCACCCTTCTGGAATACTTCTGAAAAGCTCTTATCATAAAACACAAGTGGGATATATTAGAGATCTGGCACAACACAAATCTGAACAGCACTGAGGGCTCCCACCCATCCCTGGAGCCATGCAGGGATTACAGGGAGAGTCATCCTGCCAGAGACATCCTGCCAATTCACTGTAACCAGAGCAACCCAGACTTTAAAACACCCACGGCAGCACGCTAACCTATGTAGCTAACTGAAAACCCAAATAATCGGGCAAGTCTGCGCCAAACTGCATGTTGCAGTCATTCGTGTAACAGATACTTCCTAACTTCAGAGCACTTGCTCCTGTGGCCCAAACTCTTTCTTTCTACATCCTGATTTTATCAACAAACACTTCAAGAACCCTTCAGTGCACCCTTGGTGGGAGCAAGAAAAAAAAAAACAGGAAACCTGACAGTTTTGTCATTCTAAAGTGTACAGCAGCACTAAGCTAACCCCACCACTGGAGAGCATTGTGTTGAGCTGGAGGATGGGAGAAGGACAACAGAGTAACTTCTGCCACATCTCCAGCCCAGCTAAGAGAGATCCTGAAGAGTTCATCCCACTTATGTAGGAATGCTTCTGGTGGCTGGAGAGCCATTCATTCCCTAAGCTGCATCCACTCCCACCAGCAGAGAGCTAGGGCAGCCAAACACACTAAACAGGAGCCAAGCTGTTCTAGGAAGGAGTTAGCCCACCTGGCAATCAGGGCACATATATCCTAACTATCTGAGCAGCTCCCAGGAGTCTCCAGGGCAGTTTTTAGGATACTCAGGTTTTTCAAATTTTGTCAGGTTCACAAAACTTTCCTGGAAATTCTTAGGAGCTGAAAGGAAAAAATAATTTGGATTTATAATCGGATCAAACACCAGAAAGTTTCCTGTACATAGCAGAAGTGCCTGAGGACTGACTTGAAAGATTCTCATAAGTCAGACTGAAGAACTGCTTGTGGAAATCACAGAATAGTCCTTCTGTGATGGAAAACTTGAAGAAGTTTAAATTATTTTCTCTATAATGACAAAGTGAGGAAGAAAGCCGTGAGGCCTCCGCAAAGCACAACTCAGAGAGGATGACAGTAGCTGCCAGGAGGTAAGAGCACCATGGTTAGTGGAACCATTTAAAAGCATTTAAAGGTAGAAACTGAACACTTAAATGGTCAGAAGGCAAAAAATAATATCTAACAAGTTGCTTGTTAGTTGTTTGAACATTTACAGAAAAAAGTGAAACACAAGGACAACAGGCAGTGAATGTATGCTGACCACGAAGTCTGAGCCAAAGAAAAACACAGCACCTTCATGTAACAGGAAGAAAAAGAAAAAGAAGAAAAGGAAGAAAAATAAAAAAGAAAAAGGGCAAAAAAGGTTGTGGTTACTAAACCAGCAGGGCTGGCTGCAAATCACTTGGTCTGCTAGACTCCTGTGCAGCATTAACCACGGGAACCACTAGAGGAATTTGTCTGAGGCAGAAAATAATCTTTAAATCAAAATGGGATGTTCCCTCAGCAACTGCCAACAAACAGATTCCACTGTTGCTGGTAATTTCTATCATTAAACAAAAACCAATCCTCCCCTTCTTCAAAAAGAACACATTTCTCTTTTTGCACAACTTAAACTTTTGTTAACAGATGCTTCTCCAGCAGAATTTTGCCTGCAATACAGGTGTTTATGACTTGTGACCTTTCTGTGTCTGGGTTAAACAACAGGGCTCCTGAGTGCTTCTTGGTGAAGTGGGATTTTGTAGATCTTTGGTCATTCTCATGGAGCTTCATACAAGGCCCAGATATAAAAATGAGAGGAATATTTCCTCCTTACTGAAATGAGCATGTATATGAGTTGGTGTGCATAAAAGGAAACTGTCAATTAAGAAGTGACTGGTAAATTTAACAATGGATTACAGAGCCGCTGTTCTGACTGGCAGAAACAAAACCAAAGTTCATAATTAAAATATGCACAATACTGGATTAAATAGAGACATTTACACTGCTCTCCAGTACTTAGATTCCAGTGCCTGTCATGAAAAGCTACAAAAAGATGCATACTTATTTATAGAACAAAAATATTACTTACACTGCTGTTCACTGTTAACTTCCTTTATTTATAACTTGGGAACTCAAAATGACACTTTTTATTTTTCCCACTAATGTTCAGATCACTAGGAAAAAAAGTAAAATTCTTCCAGTATAAGGAAATAAGCTAAGAATCACTTGAACATATTTGTCATTATCACTTCTGCCTTCCTCAAGAGCTAGGACCGTGTTAAAATGTAAACTTTCCAAGAAAACTTACATTAGATATTTAAGTTAAATATTCATTAATATAAAATTACATATTCCTTTCTCTTTCAAGTTCTGTCTTGACTCTTAAATTTCATCTCTCTATTCTTCTAATCCTGGCAGATTATGACGATAGGAATATCCTATTTAAAAGACACAAAAAAAATCCCTTTCCTTTTTTTCTACCTCTCATCTATCCAAACCTACCTGAAAGGAATAAATACTCCATTTTAAAATCTGGCAGGCAAACTATGGCAAGCATAAGTCATAAATGAATCGATATGAAGAGGCCACATCTCAGGTAACAGTATCTTAACCAGCCTTACAAATGTCAAAGTCTCAGGAATGCTTTAAGAAATGTTTAACCTGATGTGCACATGTTCCTCAGGCAGACAGTCTGACACTGCATATGCTACACCCATACAATCATGGAAAGGTCAAAGAACTAACTTAACTTGAACATAAACCTGGCAATAGCAGCAATAAAATCATCATTGCCATCATCACCACAGAAAATCACTGTATCCAACATTTCCAACATCTTAAAGTAGGCTTTCAGCTTTGTGCACTCCTCCTAATTTCAGATGCCTTTCTAAAACTACACCTGCTCAGGCAGAGAAGTTGTACTGAATGGTGATAAATTCCAACTTTTCCAGCTTCATATTCTTCAAAAGAATTAAGTAACAGACCCTAGATTAAAGGGCCCAAACCAACATTTCCTAGAGCAGGCCACAAAGGCACAGGCTAAACCCATTGGCAAGCACATTCACAGCTGTCTCCTACTTCATCAGTCAAGTCAACAAGATCCAACAAGTACCTTACCAATCAGTGTCAGTCCACAAAATGACTCCATTTAGTCTGTCACTTCTTCCCTTCTAAGAGAAGGTGGGAGTGTAGCTGCTTAGGGAGAAACTGCTTCCCCAGACACCTCCTCCTTAGCACTGTAACCTGACAGACAGCACCAGCCACTAGCATGTTCCTCATGCTTTCTCACCCTCCTGCAGCAGGCAGGAGCAGTCTCTAAGTTCCTGCTCCTCTTGCAGGTACAACCAAGCTTGTCTTGCAGAGGAGGAAGGCTGCTTGTGTGGGCTGTAAAGGCAGTATCCAACCCACAAAAGCTATCTACAAGTTCAGTCTGAGCCCTGTGGCTAAAAAGGCTAGATCAACCTAAGTTAACCAAACTTTGTTTTGCTTATTAGACAAATGCAACAGTGGCCCCCCTGCTTTCAGCCTAAAAATGTCCTTAGACCTCAGCCTTTACTGGAAGAACTGGAAATTACAGATTGCTCATCAACAACTCTGGGGGTGAGGTAAATATGTACACTGACTCTGCTCCATTCTGAATCTAAGCGTTCTCCCATAGAAAACAGGTTTACTAAGAAAAGAAAAAAAGAAGTCACAAACATACACCTTGCTACAGCCTGCAAAGTGACACTGGAGTGTTAAGTTCCCAATTCTCACCCCAGAAACTGGAATGCAGATGAGATGCCAAACAGAAATGAGAGGTTTAAGTTTCCCAGTGCGCCAGCTGTAAAGATATATTTGTAGACAGGGGCAGGATTGTTTCTCTCCTCAACAAATCATAGAGGGAGGCCGCCAGTCAGGAGGGCAGAGCTCATGAAACTGAACAAGTGTCAATGAAACTTGACCTGGGGAGGAAGTTTTGCCCTACTGAGTGCAACTGAGAAGGTGGAAAGGAAGACGTATCTAGCAGTGATTCAACAGCGAAGTAGTTAACACTGCTGCTAAATAAATTTACTTTCTAATAAGGAAATTTACCACCTACAGCTGCACTTCTGCTTCCAGAGGATACAGGTCTTGTGTTTTGCCTGAGAAATTGCAACATTCAGCCTAATAAAGCTGATTCTGATACCTCTAATGTTGGGGGAGAGGGGAATGTATAAAACCTGCTTTTTCCTCCTAAAAGCTTTCCTGCTTCACACAGTGATTTGTTACTGATATTTCTCAAATCATTAAGATCTATGCCTCAAACCCTGTATTATGTAACTCTGCAGATACAGTACCACTACTTGAGGATATCAGATGTTACTTGCAAAACCTCAATCTCTTCCTTTTCCCATGAGGACAACAGTTACAGGGATGTGCTTCCAGTTAGTTGCACAGCAAACTCTCCTGCCAGTATGCCCTGCAGATAGAGTGGTGTATCTCTAACCACTTCTCAACACTGGTTTGATTTAACTGGAGCACCGATTGCAGTCAGTGCAACTCACACCCAAAATGCCTTTGTTTTCGAATCCAAATTATCTTCTTCTAAGTGTCTGGATTTTCTCACTGCTCTGGAGCTCTTCCTATAGCTATGCAATCTTAAATAATGAAACGCCCTCAGCCATGCATGGGGACTACAGACATGGGTGTTACAGACTAATGGATTTTATGGGGGAGTCTAACTGGACATTAATACTTGGGTACGCATGTGTGCAGAAGCTATTAAAAAAAGTGATGTCCATTCCTCTGGATTCATCTGCTGTGCAAGAAGCTATGATGTAACAAGAGTCAGGTGGAGAGATCAATCTGTCTTGGAGATAATCTATTTAGTACATTTCCGAGATGCCAGGAGGCACACATAACAAAACAAATTGCCTTCCTCTTAAATCTTCCAGAAAACTGTCACCAGGGTTTAGTAAGATGATGACAACTTCCTCAAATTGTTCAGGGGAACTTCCTAGACCACTGGTCCACTGCCCCCCAAGCCGCACTACAGGCACACCCCTGTGCTCCGTCCACGCTTTCCAGCTCTTTTAAAAGCAGCAACCTTGACTTCGAGAGAATATAATAGCAGGAGTCCTGAGTCCCCCACTTCTAGTCAAAGGTCATTTCCCGTTCAGTGGAAGTTTACTACTGGTCTGAATGACAGGCAGCTAAAAATGCCTCCTATGACCTAGCTGCTATGCTGTTTGCATTGATTCACTTGCCATCAACCTGTTACATCAAAAATTAAATTAGTTTCCTAAGCAAACAATCCAAATTCTTTCATTTTTTAGAAAAAAAGATAATTTAATGAAAACAATGGGGTTTAGTAAAGATTTCTTACTAAAAGCTATTTAATAGTCCTGGCTTTTGAATAAGTTTATTCTTACAAAATACATTACACTATAAAGAGAAAAACACTACAAATCCATAAACATAACAAACAGGGAAAGAAATAGAGACAGAGTTTCACAAGCAGCAACAAATCAGCTTTTCCCCATCGGCCGCAGGGAAAAGCTGTGGATAACTCCTCCAAAGATGGACCTGCCCTTAGCAAACGGACTACGCAAGAGCAGAACAGTGCAACACAACAGAACATCGGTCTGGTTGTCAATAAAAGCAGGGAAGCACTTCCAGTCCATGCTTTGAAATCAGTGGTCATATAAAGATACTGACAGAGCAAAAAGGCTGCTCAGGAAAGGAAATAGCATAATGCCCATTTTCTTCATGCATGGCAAAGCTCACTGCTAAGCAAAATGATGCCACTGAAAGGAAAGGAATCCAACAGTGAACAAGGGGTTCAGTGTTCAGTCAAGAATGAACTGCTCAATTATTGCCGGCACTGACCGCCATAAGAAACAGTGATGTTACTAACAACCAGCAGAATCCAAACTGGTGACAGTTTTACAATGCAAATTCCAAACATTTCCCATTGATGAAATAACAGAATGAAAATGCTCCAGTGAGTTATGTTGATGCATGTGAGACCACAACATTGTCTGGAAGAGGGAATTAGTGGTAACCGAACTCTTCATCCATGTTCACTCAGAGGTGGGAGGAATGCACCCAGAAGTGGCTTTGTAGTTTTTCTATTGTATAGAAAACAGTCATTTTTACTTCAGAAATTAACGTGCACAAGTTCATATGTAACTCACAAAACAAGTTCAAGTCTGTATATAACATTTAAAAAATTAAACAAACATTCAGTGTCAGGAACCACCACAACACAGATATGTGCCTTAAGTGGTCACAGCTCCTCATTCATGTTCCATACTGCAATCGTTATATGATTGCCATCTGCCCTTGCGCCACACAGAGTGAAGGCTGGAAAATGAGATACAGCAGCAATTGCTCTGCTTGTTTCTAAAACTGGAAAGTGTTTTATTAAATTGGACAATTTGCACAAGGAAAAAAGGGATTTAGGTCATGAGATTAAGATAGTAAAATGCTATTTCCGTGCATCTATTTCTTCATCTGAGAGTTTGAATATGCTGTTGGCAGCCTAATATTTCAGAAGTGCACAATAATCATGTCTTTTCCAGTGTCCTGGCAGATGTATTTGCAGTCTGTGCTGTCAGTGGACTTAAAAGGACCTGAATACAGAGAGTACTATCGAATGCCTTGAACTCTTATTGAATAGACATTGAACACATCTTGCATCCAAAATTAATGAATTTTTTAACTCTAAATCAGTGAATAAACTGATTGCTCTTTCACATAGATTTCTTCAGATTACTGTGAAGATAGATTAAGATTTATGAACCTTTAAATACCCATGTGCAGAGGACCAAAGAAAAGCTTAGAAAAATCAGTACCACCATCTCCACAGCAGAGGTAACTAGTGTAAGATAATACAAAGAGTCACTGAACAAAATGTAACAGTAAGCTATTCATAAATATTATGTTAAGTGAGCACTTAACCTGTGAAATAAACACTCATGCACTTAAATACCACATTGTAAAAGGTAAGTAAAAGTAAGTATAAATAAGCCTATGTACATATTTGCATGGATTATTGAAATTCTATCTTTAGCCTTGTGAGTGTATGCCTTCGAACCTTAATGACTTCTCTGAACTTGGGAAACCACAACTGGGAAACCTCTCACTCTCTTTTTTCTTTTAAGAGGAAGAACAGGAAGAAAGAATAAAACAGTAACTTCACTAATATATTTCTTTAAAAAAACACAGAGAAAGAGTTTCTCATGTTCTTGATACATGCTGGAAATAATTCTGCTTTTCAGAAAGATCCTATTTTGAATTTAATTCTGACAACCTGCTAAACTGACAAAGAATGCAAAAGGATTTTTGAGAGTTGAGGACTGCAAAAATACTTTTGGTGTAAGAACATAAGTCTTGATTTTTTGGAGGAAAAAAAAAAAAAAAAGAGGGGAAAGTTCAAAAAAGAACTATGTAGCACCTTCTGAAGGTATCTAAAAGAATAAAAGTGTGCCAAAACTGTAGCAGGAAACAGAAGAGACCGTATCAAGGTAACCTAGTGAGTTTATATGTCCTTGGGAAACGACAGGAAATACAGAAAGGTGAATATAATTGTATCCGAAGCCCTAGACAAAGAGAAATGTGATGGAGTAGAAAGGAAATACACAACTACTTCAGGTCAAAGTAAGGAAGATTAAGGCAAAAACATGTTTTATTTGGCAAGAGACAAAGAAAACACTAAAGAAAAGGGATTCTTCATATGTATGTCAGAAAACAGGAAGGAAGCTATAAAACCATTATTTAACTAGAGAGTTAAACCAACAATTGACTGTAAGACTACAGTAGATTTTAATAATCTTCATAAAGGAGAAAAAAAAACCCAAAACAGTTAATTACAGCAAGCCATCTAACAAAATGAGAAAAAAAAAATGGATGTTAAGGAGACTAAGGATGTCTTAAGAATCATTAGATGTATTCCTATATTATACTACTGAAGAATTATTTGCATTCAAGTCAGAGAAAGCTCTGCTTCAGAGTAGTTTAGGAATTCAGCAAAGCAAATTAAAGGGAGAGGCAGCATGGTCTCAGAGCATGGTAGAAGAGCAAACATAGCAGCAACTTAAAAGTGAGAAAGAGAGGAGAAAGCAGAAACTAAGAATGTTACAGACCAGACACAGCAGCTCTGATACTCAGAAGTGCCAAACACACTATGGAGGGTTAAAAGCTACTTTAAATTTGTTAAGAACAGTATCTGGTTTCCTTTTTGGTATCAGCACAGTAGCTGATCATAACGAAGTCTTCGATGCTGACCCATATGACATTTGCAAAAGCGGTAACCTAGTCTTCACAAATAAACCACAGGAAGAATGAGAAAACAACATTCTGGTTGCAAAACTACCCTGAAAAATACCCGTTCAGCTAAGAGGACATTTCAAGCATCATATAGAAAACCACAGCTGTTTCTTGCATGATCCGATTTTTAGCAGTAATTACGGAGTGGCTTACCAATAACTCCACCACACTAACATAAATGGTAAGTGACATAAATCCAAGAGAAAATGTCAGTGCTTTCATAAGTAGGGTTAAAAGTAGTTTTGACACGAAAGAAAGATGGTCTAAAATCAGTGTGATTGAGTAATGAAAAACACAGATGTAAAGCACCACTTTGAAAGGGTAACAGTGTAAGTACTACTATGAAGAAAAAGCAATCAGCTTTACACCATGACTACTGAAGGGAAGTTCCCAGGTTAACTGGCAGTAAATGAGACTTAGGATGAATATCAGGTTAAAAAAATAACAAACACTGCAGCAAAACTGGATAAATCCCTGTTCTTGGAACTTTTTTAAAGAATAGGTTAGACCAGCACTTGTCAGTGATCATCTCAGTATACTTGATCCTGTCACACGTCACACCTCTGGCAGAGCTGCAGGCAAATGATTGCTGGACACAGCCCATAACTGTGAGAGATGCTCAAAGTTACAGTGCCATGAGGGCTGACTGGATTCCCAGTGTGTTAAGAAAGAGTTAAGTGAGAAACAGGTGAACTCTAGAAGCAGCTCCAGGAGGGGAAGCATGAACAGCCAGCACATCAGGGTGACCTCACCAGTAGTGCCAAGCACTGCTGAGATTACTGAGGGAACAGTACAAGCGCTATCAAATTTGATTATGATTTAGCAAGATTGGAATCAATGGGGAAAACTAATTAGGGATAGGCTGGTCATTTGGGAGAAGACTGGTACGGAGGAAGGGAAGTATGAAGGTGGTAAAGAGGAAGGTGAAGAAGGAGGAAAGGGATAAAAACCACAGGCAACCAGTACCTACCAGGTAGCCTTGTGCTGCTCATCACCATAGCTTTAAATGAGGGCAGCCAGAGAAGCCGTTGGTTCTGAGTCTATCACAAGAACCAAACCTGCTTCTGCTGTCACGAGAACTGGGCCTGGGAGGTAGGTTTAGGTTCTCCCTGATCAGCAGGATAATGGCTAGGTACTGGGACCAGCATCTTAGCATCACCACATTGCTGCTTGTATGTCCCCAACCTTTTCCTACTAGCCTTGCGAAATTCCCTTTCATCCCTGCACTTCCACAACACTTTTGTAATGTCAAAGGATCAGAAAGCAAGTCCTACAACTTCATTCATCCTTAACATGTAAAAATAATTTCCAGTATATTTTCAAGGACAAAGTGACCTATTTCCTATCTGCTCTGGGGAATGTCACCAAGCCATGGTACAATGGAAAAATGTAATCTGTCTTTGTCTTGGCCACTCCATAACAAGTTCAGTTAAATGTTTGGATTAATACTGTATTCCTTTTTCACAAGCAGTAAGCCCTTTGACAGCTGGGACTTAATTCCAGCAGCCTTTGAAGGAGATGGAAGAAACAGTAAAACCGTGATTTGCAAGACTCCAACATCCAAGTGAAATTACTAAAATAAAAGTTTTACGGACTCTGGATTCACCACAAACATTACTTTCAAATTTATTTCATTTACAATATGGTTCTGGAAAAAACCAAACCAAACCTTTTCTCAAGTATCTAGAACTTTAAATTGTCATATAGTTATTTATCAATATTTCTTTAATTTTACTTTATGTGACTGACACTTATCTGCAATTCCGCACTGAAACTGAAGTGAGCATTCAGAAACCTTCTGGTCATCTTCAAAATGATAAGGGGAAAAATTCTCAGTAAAAAGCACTCTTAACAAAGGAAAAAAAAATCCTGCTATATACTTTGCATCTTAACGGAAACTCTTTGGTTCCTTGATCTAATTCCAAACATCTGTGAGTGCAGCATGCCCTAATAATATCCGTGGGAGTATCCCTAGAGCTCATGGCACTGTTAAAACACCCATTCAGAACTCAATGGGTGTTTTATGGCCACTGTTACATTAACTCTGTCTATAAATTATACATAACATACATATGCAGTGAAAAGGCCACGCATCTGGTAACTCAGAGAATATACTCTTTCTATTTGAAATTAAATATGTGCCCCATATATTTTATACTCCCTTGATTTAATCGGTCATTGTCTAACAAATACTGCATTTCACCCTTTTCTTATTGAGAAATTGATATTAATTAGCTTTTAGTATGACAATGTCTTCCATGTAAGATGATCATCCTAAAAAATAAATAATACTATTTTGTAGCATTCAGTCAGAAAAAAGAATGGTTTATTAGACAGCACTGGATTCTGCACTGTCCGCTGGGTTAGCAAACTATCACTGCTAAAGATGCATAGAAACATGCCACATAATTCTGAAGGCCTGAAGTTGACATCTCTCAAAAAACTGGTATAAAAATAGTATGGAAAAGTATGGAAAACTGACAGGCTACAAATTATTTTTCATTATAAGACTTCCCAAAGACTTTCACTAATTAGATGTACACAACTTCATTAAAATAATATACAGCTATGGATGGTAGGAAAAAGCAGAGTAAAGACTATACTTCAGAATCACAAAAAACCAAAAGCAGCATTCAAACATACTGGAGGAGCAAACCCCTACAACTTGGCAAAACAATTCAAGATACTGAAAAATTGCCTCTACTGTGTAAAGACAGAATTCTTCAGTAATGTGCAAGTAACCACATAGATACTAATTCTGACTCAAATGTGGCTCCAGATCAGAACAGCATACCAGCACATAACACAGCACACTTAAGGAACCATGACTCCATGACTACTACTGGACTTGGGACTGCCAGAGAAAGAAGTGTTGGAAAAAAGAATTCTTCAAAGTTCTTTTCTTACTTATCTACATACTCCTACACTGCAGGCACAGCTTCTGGCAGAGATGAGTGCAGAACACAGATTAGTCTCAACTACTTCTCAGGGATGCCAAGTGGTCACTGACTTCCAGGAAGATAAAAATCACATGGCAAATACTGAAGAACGTAACTGCTATGTAGGCATATCTAAAAGCATTTCCTAAAGGGAGGGTCTGACCACACTCAGAAGAAAATTGGGTAGACATCATCTGCTCTGTGACTCGTACCTTTAAAAGCTAGGCATGCAACTGGAGAGAAAGACCATGGTATCATCCAGAAAGAAACACCCCCTACTGTGGGCAACTTAGGAAATCAAGATAACAAGGTGTATTGCAGAGCTTTCAGTACACAGTTTATGTGCAGGAATCACAGGCATGTTAATGAAGAGCACACCCTTCTACACAGCAGAGCATCACAATGTTTGCAGATACAACCCTCCCCCAGAAAGCTCATCTACAAAAAAAAAAAAAAAAAAAAGAAAAGAAGGCTTGCAAGTCTGCTACTGTATCCAGCCAACAGATTGCATCCCAAATCCAACTAAGTGCTGAAGCTGCAGCCACACAGATCCTGGATCCAAATTTGGCCAACTTCCCAACCTTGGGTGTCCTGTTACAGTATTAAACCTTTCATCTTGCTTTTTACTATAAATGGCAAACAACCTTACAATCGTTTTCCCATGCCCCCCAGCCATAATTTATCAGGGCACTGCCATTTGGAACCAACTCATGGTTTTCTGGGGATGGACTATTCATTAGGGACTGTAGTGATAGCACAAGGGGTAACGGGTTAAAACTTAAACAAGGGAAGTTTAGATTGGATATAAAGAAAAAATTCTTTACTGTTAGGGTGGTGAGGCACTGGAATGGGTTGCCCAGGGAAGTTATGGATGCTCCATCCCTGGCGATGCTCAAGGCCAGGTTGGACAGAGCCTTGGGTGGCATGGCTTAGTGGGAGATGTCCCTGCTCATGGCAGGGGGGTTGGAACTAGATGATCTTAAGGTCCTTTCCAACTCTAATTATTCTATGATTCAATCTATCCTTACCATAAGAGCTTTCTTCTTTAATGGGAACTAGCTGCTGTTTGTAACCCCGGACTACAGAATCAGAGGCTGCACAACGAGAGCTTTCACTGTTAAGTTACTGGTATCAACATCTTGGTGGTTAACAAAGCAGTAAGCGACTGTAAAGCTTTCATCTTAATTCTTTGCTATGTGTACAGCTTCTTAAAATTCTTCTTGCAACTCACCAAAATTTCTCTTTGTTCTTCCAGATTTTTTAAAAAGTTTGAAAACTCGTGTAGTGATGCATCTGTAATACAAAACCAGAAAAAAAAAAAAGTAAGTTTAATCACATTGCAGGATGGCATAGCAACATATGGCCACTTCTAGTCACTTCTTACCTACCTATGTATCTCTCATCATCTGTCTCTGCATCACCAATGAATTCAAATTTAAAGTCTCTCAGAGAATGGGCAAATTTTCTCTGGGCGGCTGAAAGGTCTGCAAGAAAAAAAAAAAAAGCACAGATTGAAGGTTAGGAAATCATTTTAAGAAGGCTGGAAGATCTCCCTACCCCTAGAATAATCAACATTGACAAGAAACTCCTAACACCAGTCTGCCTAAGGACATCACAAGACAAGCAATATTGTCTAATGTTCTTCTGATCTCATCTGGGAATCTGTTCCATACATTTCTTTATACAAGGCTATACAGTAGAAAGCAAGTGTCATCACGTGCAGTATTAGACCTATGCTTAAGCTTCTCTATACCACAATTTAGGGCACAGGCCACACAAAGAAATTGGTAACTACAGAAGTTTTAAGGCACAACACCACTCAGAAAAAGCTGCGCCAATTGCCTTACTTTGCTAACCTCAATTCACTAGGATATTTATGAGCACAAATACACATCTTGGGGTTTTCTATGCACTATACGTATATAGTTCTGCTAGTGAAACATTTATACTTAAACCAAATTTAAAAGAATTGCTGCATTGGAACTAGAAATTCCATGGAGTTAAACTATGCCTAAAGTTAAATTAAATGTACAGCATTTTTTGTATAATAACCATTTTGTAATATTCCTAAAATATTTTCTTCAACCCAATTTTTACTTCCTACTGTCTGACAATTGGGGGTCAGAGGGCGGCACTCTTACATCCCTCAGGAAGTGATCTGACTGCATTATTATACACAATATCATCATTATAAACCCTTATTAAGATGTCTAAAGCTGAAAATAAGCAGTGTGTACACACTTTCCTGTTGTGCTGATACGTGCAGGTTGGGAGAGTCACGAGTTCCAGAAGGACAGAATTGCCCAATGGGAAAAAAGGATGCATGTCCTGGTAGACTCCTAGCCAGCAGTAAAGGTTTTACTCACATTTTTGTTGTTAAGCAAGGTTGAGGACAATTTGAAATATTTAGTTAAACTATAATCTTTTTCTTACCACATGCAGTTCTGCAGGGCTAAGAACAACTCTAAACAGAAGAGCTAAGCATTTTGTTCTTTAATATTAACTGGAGCTAAAAGACTACAAACTTGGGCTTTTTTTGTTGTTTTGTTTGATGTTTGGTGGTTTTTTTGTTTTGTTTTGTTTTTTCAAAGAACAACTTTGCATCCCACACACCATACGTTTTATCATGTATCATAATCAAGCACCACTTCATGCTGCACTGGAAGTTGAGTTCAACCACTTAAAAGGGTAAGTCACAAATACTCTACAAACAGCAATACACATTCTAAAATTAAAAAAATGCTTTCTCTTCCTTGCCATTCCATATTCCTTTCTTTTCACCAATTTCTCATTAGTCCTTTCCTCTCCTTCCGTGTAAAATGGTAGTCATGCCATGCTGTCAGGTACTTGCCTCCCATTTGCAACTGCTTCTAAAGTCTGTACATGTACTCTTCAAGACATGAAGCAGCAGGATGCTGGACAAACTTGGAGGAAGAAGGATGACAAGGTTGAAGGGAAAGAAAAAAAGGCAACAATTCCCATGGAAACATGGGTATTTTAACTCAAACATCTTGTGGGCTAATGGCTGCTCATAAAGCAGACGGCAAAAGAAACAAGTTTTGCCAGCTGTGAAAGGCTTAAATATGGAAAATAACAAGTTTCTTAAATATCTAACGTTATGCTTACTTGTGAGCCAGGTCACAATACAAGGCTGAAAATTTATGGGAAAATGAGACCAACAACAGTCTCTCCAAACTTATTTAATTTTCCTGAATCTGATAATCCCCTGCCAAAGCCCTATCACATGAAAGCTAGCCCCATGCTAGAGGAAGGAATTGCTTATTACATTCTCTCCCACATGTAGAGGTGAAGTATTCAAATACTGCTGAGCAAGGTACATGTTAACAGAAGGCATGCAGCACCATACACACACACACCCCCCTTTCCATGCATTTCTCTCCACTGAATCTGCTAAGGGACTGGAAATTACTGACCAAAGGCTAATTAAGGTAGGCTTGGAAGCAATGACCTTTTAACACACCAAAGGTAGATTTGAAAAGTTGCTGTATTAAAACCATGAGGACAATTAATTTTTCCAACATCTTCCACAAATCATCTCTGAAATGTTGAGGAACTGCTCCAGAAAATTTTGGAAAGCATCGGGGGGCAGGAGGAGATTGGGGTTTAGGATACGAATGATCTGATGGATCAAGAAAAAACAAACACTTGGACATTGAACCAATGCCTAGAAGATAAGACAACAAAACAGGAAGAACTTTTCTGACAGATTTTAAGAACTTGGCATTTTCAACAAAGGTGAGAAGCCAATGGAGCAATAAAAGCTAATCACATGTTCCAAGATATAACCAGAAAGAAAGAAACCTGACTGGGGGAAAAATAGCCATTTGGTTCAACAGACTGCTGCTGTGATCAGTCCTAACTGTTGCCAAAATAGATTTTTAATCCTGTTTACTCAGCAGATGTTAACTACAAGATTCATCCTCCAATATTTATGCATCATCCACCAGTCTTGTTTTATTTAGCTAAATTTACATTTAAGGTCACACACACTGTTTCCATTCCCTATGTCAAAATAGCACTGGTCTACTACAAACCCAGCACCTTGCTCAGCAGAACCACTGGTGCCCAGCCATTCACAGGAATGGAAGAATCTCTAGTCTGCCTCCTGCTAAACTAAAAGAGGCAAAACTAAGTATCAAATATACAATGGAAGAAAACTTTCCCCAAAGGTCAGAGCAGGAATACTGAACTCATTTTGCTATTGCACCAGAAAAATTATGATGTCTGGGCTCAAAAAGATAATACAGCCCTGTGCTGGATTTTCTTGCCATCTGACAAACCATGGCCAAACCTGGGATGATCTGCAGTCAAACTTTCTGCTGTGGGGAAACAGCATGAAACTGCTCCAGCCTTTGCCCTGATAAATTCCACATATGCTACAATACATACACAGACATTCACATAATTTTAAGCATTTATAAAACTCTACAAAAACAAACTAGATGCAGATGTCATCACAAGTACTATCCTCTGTTACTATCATGTTACAATTTAAATGCTGAGCATTGTTGCTTAAGCTAGAAATTTTGTAAGTGTTAACTTTGCTTTCTTCCATTCTGTGTCAGAAGGGCTTTATTACAGCAAAATTAGTCAACTGGCACCAACAGGTATATCCCAGTATTGTTCCACGTCAGCATTAGAGCTTGCAACACCAGTATGTGCTATACAACAGACTGCAAACATATATGGATCCCAGCTACATACATTAGAGTAAAACAGTACATGAGTACCGTATGCATCAAACAGCACAACCAGTTACATTGATTATCCAAATAATGTGTCAGCCTACTGAAAAAAACCACAGAATTTAGGAGGCCCGAAAATAATTATTTTATCCTTTTTAATCTCCACATTCTACACAGTAACACCAAACAGAAAGGCAAAGGAAACAGGAATGGGGTTGTTGCTTGTTGAAAGCCGGTGCTGTAACTTAAAGGGGAGAACAGGGCATTCAAGATCAAAGAGCGTCAAAGTATCAGCCAAACACTAACATTCTTTCCTGAATAATCCTGGCAAACCCTTAAGGCAGATTTATTTCAAAGACTCACTTTCTTAATAAAAGAAAACAAGCATCTGCTAAATATTTTGACCAAAAAAACTGAAGAGAAAGACAGGCACATTTCCAAAGAGAGAAGGGAGGGTCATAAGGACACCACGGCTTTTAGTTTTCTTCTTTGTTACTGTTCGTATCAGTAAACTGTATTTTTTTCATGTTTGAATGTAACTACTTAAAAGCCACACCAGAAGAAACATGAGCAGCCGCCAGCTCCCCCACTCTGCTCTAAAACACTTGGGTAACAAGGGCTCCTGTCAGTTCATCCTGTGCCAGATGCACAGCTGGTGCCCCACACAAATACCTCTATATTTTTCCATTTGGATTTGGAAGAAAATATTGTTATTCCTTATCTGAGTTTGAGCTGAGCCAACATAACACCATTAGTTGCTAGGCGGTGGCCACCCCTCACAGCACCAGACTTCAATTGTTCTCTTCAAGATTAGTACTAACTTCACATTAGCTACCTAAACTAACACTCACCCATGAAGCCTAGATCGCTTTTGCACGACAGGAGAATTACCTGCTTGTAACAGCTTCTGGCGTTAGTGTGAATATTTTTCTACAGTAATATATAGATTCCTATATCAAGTCCCATGCTTACTGTATCGTGATGACTGTCTAAGAACTGGAATTACATTCAGGGATCAGTGTTGGGACCGGTCTTGTTCAACATCTTTGTTGGTGACATGGACAGTGGGATTGAGTGCGCCCTCA
>JANHGB010055056.1:0-41396 GCA_026283785.1 Coracopsis vasa
AGATGTTGAACAAGACCGGTCCCAGCACCGATCCCTGAGGGACACCACTCGTTACTGGTCTCCAGCTGGACATTGAGTAATGTTTGAAAATAAATCACGAGGCAGACAAATAGTGCATGGGAGAAAGTAAATATATACCACAGAAAGAATGGTGACTCCATCCTGTCCTCCTGGTAAAAACATGAGGAAAAATAAATTGAACTATTAACAGGACTGTCATATTGATGTAGACAGAGTGAGGCAAATGTCATAACATCTTTTGTAAAGCACTCTACATTAATTGACAAACAAGATATTCCATTTCTCCACTGCATTCAGAGGTTTATTGTTTAAAAAAATTAATTGGAAATGACAAAACCTATTACCAGAAATTGCTTGAAGGTTTTTTTTCCTGAATCCATATTCTGTCTCCCGCCCAGGAGGATTCAAGGTCTGCTTGCTGCCCTGGCAGCATGGCAATTTTTTTGTCACCCCTTCCACTTGGAGGTGATTAATTGGGGCAACATAATTTGATGTTTTACATACAAACAGAAGTAATACATGATTGAAAATTTAAACCAGGACATTTAAGGGGAAGGAGTGTTTGCTGAAAATGTGCTGTGCTCAATTCAGCTACCAAAGAGATTTCAAAATGAACTTTTTCTCTCTTTCATTTGGAACAGGAGGGAAAATTCATACCATGGTTGTATGTTTAAAGGGTCCAGAAGCATAAATGCACAAATAAGAAAACAAAGGAAAACCTGACTAAATAAACGACTCATGATCAAGCCTTGAAAGTTGGTGTTGCCTCACAGAAGCATAGGCTATAACAAAAATTAACCAGGCTGGAAGCAAATACAGTTACCGCTTCCACCACTGCTCGTTACATTTCTATAGTATATGCTATGCAAAACATGCCCGTAGAAGTTGCCTCTCTCACCTCCTGCTTTGCTTGTTTTGTTCCACTGGTGCCATTGAATATGAAATGCAATTCTCTGGAGGAAAGACTAAAAGCTTCTGGGTTTTTACCATGCATCTGTGTAATGCCTTTTGTTGTGGATACAGCCAGTGACAGCCCCTGGGCTCTCCTGCTTTGCAAACGGTAAATGACTTTTCACAGAAATGTGCAGAAATGCTCTCCTGTTCCCCAAAATGTGCATTGAGTTTATGATTTCCTAAAGATTCATAATCATCATCCAGAGGGCTCTGAAAGTGGAGGGTGTCCGGGAAAGATGCTGCAAAACCAAGATCCCTCACCTTCCCTTCAGTTATTTCAAAAGCTGTAGGCTGGCCCTTAACAAGCACCTCCAGGCACCTCAGCCATCCTAAGAGAATGGCGAGAATGGTGATGACTTGTCTTCTGTATTGAAAAATAAAAGGAGCATGGTAGGTAAATTTAAATTTCCCATAAAATGGCTGGAGTAAGGACTTTACAAAGAGGCAAAATAAATATTACTCTCCCCTGCAAATCAGAAGAATACAGTTAGACTGAGCAACGCTGTTCATGTGTGCTGCAAACAGTGCGAGAATCAGTGTGGAAGCTTAATTATCTTCTATCAGTAATGTTCTTAGGGATCATATGTGGTTCATTAATATTGAATTTAACTGAGATTTTAGTTAAACTGTATTTTCCAGCTTACATCTTGTAACTTAATCAATATGCATTTTAAACGTCCCCCAGCACAATGTAGGTACAAAACCTCCACACTTGCCTTCCACACAGCTAAATCCCAGCTGAAGCAAAAAATGTCCAGTACTTAAAGCAGAAGTAACTGCTCCATGAATTCAGATATGTGTTTCAAAACAGATTGTGCTATGTAATCCAGATGTATTGAAGCAGGCCAATTTAAATTGTAAGAAGTTGCTGAAAATTTAGATATGACTTGTTTCCCTGATTTGAAAAGAACTGGGAGGGGGAATTTGTCAATTTAAAACATTTTTTCTTCCATTAACAGAATTAATGAAGCTTATTTTCCTATGGAGTTGTATAGAAAAGAAGCCTAATGAAGTGTTTCCCTTTCCTCTTGTGATCATTAAATCTGCGTGGCTGGTCAGCTGCATTATTAAATAACAGACAAAACATGGAAATGCCTGGAGACGAACTGAGTTGAACATCTATTGCATTAGCTATTGTACATGTAAACAAACAATATTCCCAATGCCAGAAAGCTTACAATCCACAAGAAAACACTGAAGAAGGGCACAGGGACAACTGTGGCAACCTTGAAGCTGTCAGTTTAAAACCATGTCCTCTAGTTCTTTTTATTTTTTCTCAAAAGATCTAGGATTCAGTTATAAATCCAGAGAAGTCAATAAAATATTCCCAGTTATTTCAGTAGGCTCTCAACCAGAAAGAAAGAAAGAAAGAACGAACCAGGATTTCCCTCCTGCTATTCTTTAAAGCTTACTTTAATGTCATCTTTAAACATTTAATGTTTAAAGAGAACAAGTCCTTTTCATTTTATTAAAAATGTTTATCGAAGCAATAGTGAGCAGTTTGATCCCAGTATGGGAGAACGGGTTTTTTATTAAATAATGCCTTTCAGTTAATAACAATCTTATTTTCAAAGTAAGAAACTAGAAATTCTCTGTGTGACCATTCTGTATTACAGCAGTAATTTTGTTTTTATTTCTACAGGGACAATAAATTGGAGCCTTTCATCAACTACCATTTATTTCCTCTTTTTATGAGGATGCAAGTAAGCAATTATTAGTGAAGTTCAATGATCAAGGCACTGCATAATTTTGCAGTAAAAACTAATCCTGACTAATTAATCTGATTAAATGTTTGGTTTAAAAAAATCCTCAGTGCCAGTAGTTCTTTCTCAATCATTTGCTTTTATATTAGAATTTCATCTATCCCTCATGCTTGCTATTTGAAATTGCACCCAAGAGCCATTTTTACCTGGAAATTTCATGCTGTTTTGTAAATACAGCCTCAGGTACAAAGACAGAAAAACAACTACTCTGTTGGTATAGATGAGCACAGTTTCATGAGATCAGTGAACCAATGCCACCAACCTTTAGGACATTTGGTGAAGATAATTAAGGAATTAATTTAGGGGACAAAATGGATGGAACTGAATTGCTATAATTCTCTGCCACAGCTGTAAGGGAGTTTTCCCAACCTATTCTTGAGGAGGGGAGGAAAAGGGAATTAAATAAATAGTGATTTTACACTAGGGTTTTATTAACTCTTTTTTTTAAGTTTTCAGCTGTTTTATGCTGAACAGCTTTTTAGCAATTTTAGACCCTCATTCCCTATATTCATTTTGTTGTCTTAATTCAGCAGACTCCCCGGAGGCATACACATAAAGCTGGAAGAACCTCATATGTATATGCAGAATGAGTGATTTTAGTGTTAATGTTAAATCTGGTCCTTCATTGCCACAGTGGGTCAGGAGCTCTGCTGTGCTGCCTTTGACCCTGGAGCCTGTGCTGAGCCTTAAGACCCCCATGTAGGGGGACAGGGGCACTAAATTGCTTCCCATATTTACCCTTCGACAAGCATATGAGTTGCCCAACACATTGAAAAACCTGCAAGACCATACAGAAAACTGGCAAAACACTACCCCAAGGTGTAATCAAGTGGATACAAAGAACTACAATCCTTCCAATTGATGTTTCTGATGCAAAGAAGTTTAGCACCCAAGTACCTTCACCTTGTATGAGCTGGTGACAGAAAAAGCCTGTAAATAACACCCAAAATCTGAGCCTTTTCTCATTTATACTTCCCCAGCAGCCAGAGAGCCCTCCATAAATTTGGAAAGTTGTAAGCAGACTACTAAACACTTACAGGTATAGAATCTTAGAATCATAGGTTTGGGTTGGAAAGAACCTTAAAGATCACCTAGTTCAAACCCCACCTGCCATGGAAGGGGACTCCTCACCTTAGAAGGAGGGAAGGAGTCCAAGTTTTGTCCCAATGTTATCGGCGTTGGAAGCAGAGTTATCCCACACTCTACCCACAGCCAGCAATTTTCCCATCCAAGTCATTCCTGCAGCTGAGCTGTTAAGGTGCAGAGATGTTCGGGGGCCCTGTCTCCACAAGCATGAAGGAAGGATTGCCTAAACAGTTTCCAGTACTCCATACTCAAACAAGTAGTAGGTCTTTTTCATCTTCCTTTTTTGTTTTTTGTTTGTTTTTTTTTTACTGAATGATAGTACACTGAAATTGTCACTGTTATGGAGTTGTTACAAATATAAATCTGGTTTTGAAAGAACAAAAAGAAATGAAAGTCTAATTATAAAATAAATATACAATCAGTTACTTGTTTTAATGTCTTTCTTCTGGATTTGATCAAAATGCTCAGGGAAATCTCAGGTTGTTTGCAGTACTCTTTTTCTCTAGATGACAAGTGCAGGAAAGAATGCGGTGTAAGAACCCAATCCTGCACAATGCAGAATGTGCTGAACTTCTTTGGCTTACATGGGCAACATAAATCCCAGTATCTGCTTGTACAAAACTCACAAGCTAACAAAACACAGCTGAGTTTCCACATAAACACATTTCAGCGTTTAGTCAGGGGAAACTGGGGGATGCACTGGTTGCACATAGTAATTTCTGAAGTCCAAACCATTTCTCACAAACTAATAGAGGCTTAAAGAATCTGGGGGTATCACAGGTGAGATTCCGATCATAAGTAACTCAGAGCAAGTCTGGGATATTTCCACTGGATGCAGTATCAATATTTGACGCTAGTGCAAGGTAAGAGCCTTAAATCCCAAGCTTTAAATCCCTACTTGTGTTCAAGAAATGTTTAGATTTTAGAAATGAGAGGTCACAGCCTGTTTGCCGTTGGTTTTGCTTCAAAGGCAATAGTGAGGGGTTTTTTTAATGTAAGAATTTATACATTATCTTGGCCTTTAGATCTCTTCCTGCAGGGGAAGTTACAGTAAAGCAAGGCTGAAAAACATAACTACTGGTTAGAAATTAACTTCCTGAAGGGGGGATTTTTTTTTTCACTTTCAATCATTTTAGTGTTTATTACACCAGAAATGTGAGATGTCATTCCTAAGTCTAAAGAGTTCGCCTATCACACACGAATATCTGTGGTGGAGGGACTTGGATGAGGATGGGACATTGCCTGACTGCAGCACCCTGCAGAGGGATTCTGTGCAGTAAATACACGGAGCATTGTCCAACAAGTCTGAGAAAAGCAGCATGTCATCCTTGCTGTGAGCTTTCCAGCTCAGCTGAAACAGCAAACAGTCTACCTGGCTTAGGGAAAGTTTAATCTTCTAAAAATCTCTCACCTGCTAAAAAGACTTATTTTCTACTCTTGAAAAATCCTTGCCATTCCTGCAGAACATTTACTATGGGACAAGCAATTGTAGCATCCAGAACATTGATAACACAATTAATTTGCTTAATGACCACTAACAAACTGGCTATTGGGCTTTTTACTTATTCTCTGAGATTTGTACTCTTTCTTTGTCACAAAGAAGCTGCTTATAGAAGGAGCAGGTGTGATGGCTGTAAGTGAAAGAGTCATAGGAGATAGTTCAAAGGACTTGAGAATCTGTAATAGGGTTTACACTACCTATAATTTTTTTTCCAGCCTGTTTTGCACCTTGCATGTACTATACATGCATTTGTGTTTCCAAATGTTGTACGTACAGTTACCAACATTAATAAGAGTATAAATTTCATTTCTTCACTTTGGAGAGTCTTATAAAAAATGTTAAACCTATAGTAATAGCAAAGAAATGTTTTACCATGCTATGACTCAGATATTTCTGGGCCTGTCTTGTGAATACAAACCACAGATCAGAACATAGTCAACAGAACAAAATACTCAGACCTGAATGGTGCAGGCCCTAAATGAATATACCAATTTACCACATTGTGCTGTGAGTGATAAAGCAGTAGTCAAAAACAAGAGCTCAACTGGAGACTCATAATTAAATTTGGATAAATTTTCTCAATTGTTTGTTATGCAGAAAAGTATTTCCTATGGTGTCTGGGTTACAAAGACGTGACTGACACTTAGGAGATTGGCAGAAAAAGTTGAACCAGTTGACAATTAGTAAAGCACTGCATCTGCTTGCCATTTGCAGTCCCCAAGGCATCAGCTTTTCCTCCTGACAGCTCTCTCCGGTTTCAAGAATAAAAGATGGTTTGAGCTGCTATTTGTCTATCACCTTCACAGATTTTAGGAGGTTACCTTCTTGCAAGCTTCCACACAGAGACACCTCAAACTTTCATCGCTGAGTTATAAATACAGCAGCACAGCCCATTCACACCAGCAGTGCACAGGCTCCTGGTTCACAAATAGGATTTAAGCAATCAGAAAAAGGAATTAGAGAGCTCTTCTTGGAGATTTCGGCCTCAATGCAGGCACCTTTCCATCTGCAGGCAGCTCTCTGAGCCACTGTGACTGCTACAGTGTCTGAGCTCAAGAGAGCATAGACAGCTCAGTCTGTCACAGACTTGATTTACGGATTACAACCCTTTCTTCCCATTGCATCTGCAAGGAGACAGGAGCTGATGCCTCAGAGCAGATCCTCTCAATTCCTTAACGTTCGCTTGAATTTAGATGCCATGGAAGTCATACTGCTTAACTTAGGTACTTATAAGGTGCTTTGAATATGTCCCTCTACACTCCCCTGCCAGCTCTGACTTCATCTCTCAAGTGGTTACACATCCCAGGCCTTTACAGAACCCAGGGAAGGTCCCTGTATCTGGAGCTCCCTAGCCAGGAGGAACAATGAGTCTCATAAACTGCAGGCTTTTTCTGTGAGCAGAGTTTGGGGAAAAGAGCTGGCCTTTTTTTGTATTTATGTGAACTGATAGTAAATTAATTACAAAATGCAAGCCTGGCAATGGGGAAGCCTGGCGTTAGAGCAATTATTGTTCTAAATTGTTTTGGAGGATTTGGGGGAAGAGTGTGCAAAAAGCAGTGACATCAAAGAGCAAGCATGCTTTGGCTATTGAGGTAGCTCTTAGGTGACTGTGTATGTATCAATGCACAACACACAGAGAATAATTCAGACAGTCTTGATTGATCAGCAAGCCTTTAGAGAACAAGGCTTCTGTGACTATTTTATCAAAACAAAGCCATCTTCCTGGCACAAGTTTGCTTTATCAATTTTGTTCGAGCTAGCTAAATAAATACACTACAAATATTTCATTATCTTTTGCTGTTTGTACTGACATTGCAGCATTTTCAGCACCAAGATAAACATTTAAAGAAGTTGATCTTTGCATTAGCCTGTTATCATCAGCTTTTAATAAAACAGATTACTGTCGACCAGTGGAAATACAATGGGCCCACACAATGAGGCAGACAAGTCATTTTTTTTTCAGTACTGCCCTTGTTGTGTTCTTGTCTGACAATGAATGTGAGATTACTTATCTTTCAATAAAACAAAGTGAATCTAGCTTACATTGCCATGGGGAAGAACCCATACAGATACGTGTTGCTGAACAGGTAACTTGGGGTACATTTACATCAAGCTTAGCTACTGTTTGTGCTGTGCTCATCCCAGCAGCCCACTTCATAATCATCTGTGGTGGGTTGCCTTAAATCCAGAGACCTGTGATAAGAGTATGATTTTATCAGATATATCACTGTCCTCCAGTCTGTCTCATTACTCGTTACGTTTAGGTACTTAGCAAAAGCTAGTAAAAGCCTGCCTTTCCCTTGTTCCACCACTGATAGTTGTGTAATAAATGGTTTCCAAACTGCATACTGCAAAACTTGTCTTAAGGATATTATAGCCCATATGAACCTGTAGTGCCAAAGCTTTCTCAGAAAAAAGGGGCAAGTTTATTTTAAAATAATAATAACAATGCCTTTCTAAATCTATCCAGTAATAGATTTACACTTCAACAGCACCTTTGCATATCAAAGACTACACTTTTACACACGGTATGGGAAATCACAAGCTGATACTTTGATTAATTACAAATTAAAATGTACATTTCACATTCACTGGTTCACCTGCTCTCAGTATGTCTTCAATAAACTTGAGTGGCATATAAGAGAAAACTTCACCCTGACTACATTTGCTGTATTTGGTAAGAGGTCTGGAGGGCATGGTCTGCACTGTCACTGCTTTGCTCCTCACCTCTGGCTAAATGTAACACAGAGCAATATCTAGATTAAAATGAATAACAAGCAGATATGAGGGCATGTTATCATCATACACATCTATAGTTCTTTCTCCATGCTCAAGTATGGTCCTCCCATAAAGCTTATCAGAGGTCAAGAGCTGTGTGCTCCACTCCCTGGGGCAGCAGTCAGTATTTGGGTGTATAAGAGTGCTCTTGGGGTGCCATACTCTTCCCCCTTTGTGAAAGACTCTACTATGCGGTAGCTATAGTACAAGAAAACAAGGAAGGTCTTATGGCAGGGATCTGCTCAAACCTATGAAGGCTTTGGAGGTTATTAGTAGGAAGTCAAGAGAGGAAGGGGCATTAGAAGTGAGATTTTAGGCTGGGTTTGGGGGAAAATTAAAATGTTGGATCAGAGGTGAAGATATTCCATTGCCTGCAGGGTTTAAAACTGCATTGCATAAAGGAGTAGAGAAAAATAAGATAACATTTGATTCTGTTTTGGGAGTGTGATGGCCTAGATTAGTTTTTCCTAATCTCTCTAGAATCTGAACTTGTGTTACAATGGAGCCTAATATTGGGAGGCTCCCCATTTGTCCACTCCTGACAAAGAGAAGATAACAGTGAAAGTGGAGCAGTCTCCTACTATCAGACTGAAATCCACAGTAACATGCTCTGACAGATCACTTCAATCTTCATAAATTCATGTCTCCAAAAGAAAGATTTGGTGTCCCTCAGAAATTCACCTTAATTAAGCAAGGGTTTATTACTGGTGTGATAAAAATAAAGCTTACTGTGTAGTCAATGCTCTTTGACAATGCTCTGATTGCAGAAAACTTTAAAAGAGTGATCCTCTGTAGTCAGTGAGAAAACCAGTGGTGCAAGAACAATTTGCTATCAGATTTCAGTTCTGCTGTGCTAATATGAAAAGGCTAAAAGACATATAGAAAAATACATTTATCAGTCCTTTCCCCACTGTCACTTGCAGCCCATGAAGATGCTAAAAACTGCCTTTGTTTCTCCATGGAGAAGATGACAGCTGCTGATGCTGTGATCACTTCATCTATTTTTGTTGATGTACTATTCAGTGCTACAACTTGGTTCTACAAATTGATTCCTCCTACAAAAAAACACCTGATGAACACCCATTTTAAAATGTATGCCTAAATAGGATTGATCTGCCACTCTTTTAAGACTGCAGCTACTTCTGATTACTTAACATAACAATAAGCATCTTAGTCACTGATTTGCCTTAGGTAAAGCTATTAATACTTCCATATTCTTTCACTATTCCTTATTGTAACTGTAAGTATCTAAGGAAAAAATAATTAATTATTCAAATTTTGGTGTCTATTTCTCTACTGGAAATGGTTTTGCATGATATTTGGTTCTTTTCTTCACCCTAATTCTGGCTGCTGTGAAGTCAGGAAAGATGAAATAAATGAATTTGTTTATATATGAAAATTTCTCATGCACATCTATTTGACAATTATAAAAGGAACTTATTTCTGAAAACTCAGTTCAAAATTGTTGCAAAACTTTAAGAATTAAAGGGTAGTAGCTAGAACTGCGTTTTAACAACATGGTACATATTGTTGTCTCACCCTGCAAGGAAACTGGGGCACTCAGTGCTGTAGAGGTGAGTAAAATGTCAAAGTTCTCAATCATTTGTGAAAGTGCTGTGGAAAGCAATGTTTTAACTGCAAAGGAAATACAAAAACGTTTGGTGTTAGCAAAGCTAGACTAGCACCTTAGCTGCCCTCACAGAAGGATGCCCATGTCCACGGTGAGAGGAAGAGTCCCATTTCCTGCCAAGTGGTAACTTGTACATAGATGAGGAGTTGTAAGCTGGTAAACCCAGCTCCCTTGGGAATGTCTATGAAAACTCAAGGGGTTAGGAGATGCAGAAAGATGTGGAAATGAGGAAAGGGTGAAAAGCTGTAACCTTTTCTCTAGCAGAAGAGTCTGTGATTGATAGTTCTGCCAGACTGTAGCACATTTCTGCACTGTCTCCTGCCTTTCACTTGCTTCAGCCTCCGCAGTCTTGGATGGTGTACCCACTATATCTTTTATATTTGCAAGTTTCCTGATCTTACCTTACAAAGCAACTTGCAGTGTCAAAAAAAGCAAATACTTATATCACAGAGTAAATTGTGTGTGTGTATGTGGGGAGGGGTGGGAATAGTATCCTATTTTTTCATAAATGTTTTGTATCTCTTTATATATCTCTCTATAAAGATATGAGGTTAAGTAGACACTGGGTAGAATGAGATTAGCTTTCATCTCTTGGCCAAATTCCATCTTAGGTAATTACATTATTCCTGACTAAATATGTTTTTAATTTCAATTGGGTACAGTCTATTTCCTATCTCAAATTTCTTTGTTGTACATAATGTGAGCTCCTGCATTCTCTCCAAGAAATGGGTGTGCTCGCTAAAATGATGAATGATCACTGTACGATCACTGGTGAGTACTCATACAGTAAAGTTAACAGAATGTTCTTAAATTCCTCTGGAAACAGTACCATACAGCCATAAATCAGCGGTGTTAGTATTGAGCAGAGGCAATAAATTGTGGGGATTTCTTTAAGAAGACATATTAGGAAGAAGAGAGTTTGGTACTAAGCTTGTGATCTCTGCTTCTTTCACCTTTGGATCAGGGAGTGACAGAACATCAGTAGGGATTTGAAACTATGAATTACAGAGATACACTTGGATGATAGCTGGATGTGGGGAAAAAAGTTGCCATGAAGTTGCTATACTTCCAGCAGTAGGTGTATATATCAGTTAAATTCCTTGAAAGAAGGGATCTGTGCAGATGACTTGGTAGCTCTTTTGTGCAAAACTGAATACTGTAATGCTGAAAGTATGTGATACATGGATTAAGGCACAGTCTGATAGAGATTTGAGATACATGAAGTTACAGGGCCTGCCAGGACAATATGGGAAGATCTCGTGTGGGCTCAGTCATTGTGAACTGCCCCCAAACCATCCACAGCTTGTTCCCATGTGATATTAGGGAACGCAGAAACTCTACCAAACCCTGCACTGAAATGCCTGTAGCATGGTACAGAGAACTGGGAAAGAGAATCTGGCAGTGAGCTGGGGAATTATTCGGCAGTGACTATCATAGAATCATAGAATGGTTAAGGTTGGAAGGAACCTTAAAGCTCATCCAGTTCCAATCTCCCCACCAAGGGCTGGGACACCTTCCTCTAGATCAGGTTGCTCCAAGCCCCATCGAGCCTGGCCTTGAACACTGCCAGGGATGGGGCAGCCACAGCTTCTCTGGACAAGCTGTGCCAGCGCCTCACCACCCTCACAGGGAAGAGTTTCTTCCTAATGTCTAATCTAAATCTGCTTCCTTTCAGTTTAAAACCATTCCCCCTTATTACCATTCCCTCCTAATTACCGAAGTCAAGCCTTGCTGTGGAAATTTTTGGAAATTAGTGAAAATAATAGGGATTTCAACTGGAGGACACAAAGAAAATCCTCACAGACACCCCCATCTTTTATGGAAATTTGTTTTTCACTATGAACCCAGGATTTCTATTTGCTTAGCTGGCAGATTACAAGGCAGCAAAATAATGCCTCGATAACAAGATGAAGCCCCAGTGACAAAAATTAATTTCTTTCCTGAGACCTCAGTAAGGTCGGATCAGTCTAAATCAATGCACTACATCAGCACCTTCAAGATGTACACAACTATTTCATGCTTTGACTTTCTAGGATATTCAGAACAGACTATCAGCTAAATATTTTCTGAATGCAGAAAATATCATGTGAATGTGGAAAAAAAAAGAACTTGCTTGTCCGGGAATGGCCACATTGCTGGACATGTGCTTGATAAAAACTATGATACTATGATTCTATTTCTCAGGCTGTCGCAGGTGCAAGGCTTACCCTGCGTCTTCAGACAACTCCAGTTGTAGCTTATTATACCCATGACTAATGAAATGGCACCTATTACGAAAGTCATGTTAACATAAAGGGGCCAGGAACTTACAACTACTCAAAAAAGAGTTAGAGACTGACACTGAAAAATGATGACTCTTGGTTGGCCAGTGGATTGAAGAGCTGGTCTGCACCCACAGTTCACTCCCACAAGTGTGCTGCTTCTGTGTCACAGTGTACACAGCATGTGTATTTATTATGTAGGAGGATTCATTGGTATAAAACCAGCACTGTAAAGGCAGCAACAGCAATGCCAGTTTTTAATCATATGTGAGTGCAGGCACCTGAATGGGGCTAAAAGCAACAATTTGGTAACAAAGTTTTTTAAATTTGGACAGCCAACTATTATTTATTAGTTTGATCTTCTCTACTTTTTTTTGTATGTTAATGAAAAATGCTTGATAGAAAAATAAAGTTAAATGGCTGTTTGAAATTTAACTTAATCAAAAAAGCTAACCCTATTTAAAGTTAGTAGAAAAGAGTGAAGCTAAAGAAGCCTGCCATGCTTCTTATTAGAAGAATTTAGGAGGTGAATTTGAACACTTGCAGCTTGACTCTTCTACAGTAATATGTGAAAGACAATGTCCTTATTCTGATTTCCACTCCCATTTTCTGCATTTACTTGGCTGGTTTTAAGTTATTTATAACTTCTTAAAATCTGTTTAAAATGTGCTTAATAGCTGGACTAAAGTAGTTCAATCGTTGTTAAACTGCTTTTAAGGAGTGACATGTGATTATTTTTGACAGAAGCTTGGCACTTAACCAACCTTCAAAGCTAATTATTGCTTCATTTGCTCTTCCATGAGGAATGTCTTTCCTTAATAAAGAAAAGGGAATAGAATTGGGGTGTTTAGGTACACACAAGGAAGCAGGAGGCATAATGCAAGACTTTCTTTCCTTACTGCCCTCAGAAAGCAAAATTAGGAACACTGTGCTTCTTTCACCTGCCTTACCTATTGAGACCACAGGGCTTTTGCAGGAAGGGGGACACAGAATGTCACTTACCACGTGCAGTTTCAGGATCCAGCAAAGGAGCACTTCTGGAGGGATTATTATAAAACCAGCTGCTAAGCCAGGTTCAAAGGGGCACAGGGGTGGCACCTGGACCTTCACAGTACTCAAAACTAGCATGAAGAGTCCCATGTATAGAGAGAGTCATTTTTATTCACTCAGGCTCTTTGTACAAACACTTGAGATGGTTATGTACCCCTTCCCTTCCATTTTCAATTTCCCTCACTATTTCCCTTCCTTTTTCCCTTTTCCATTTCCCTCCCCTTTTCTCTACCCTTCCTCTTCTCCTTCCTTTCTCTTTTCCCAATTCATCCTCAGGGCTTTAAATCTATGATACAAACTGCTTACTTATCTAAGAACTGGAACATGGGAGGGGAAAGAGTCAGGCTTCACTTCAAAGAACTGCAAAAAGAGAAATTCTTATGCATTTCAGTGAAAACAAGGACAAAACAGATGCCTGAGCAGGTGCTGTGCACCCCAACAGCCTGGCTGCCAAATCATATGGTCTATGGAGAAAAAGTAGGCTCCATACACGCATTTCCCATGCAGTGTCAAAGGGGGAGCACCAAGGATGTACATTCCAAGTGATATGAATGTCCAGAAATAAATTTCAGACTACATAAAGATCCTGATAAAAGATAATAATGGTGGAGATGAAGGATCAGTTAGGAGCATTTAAAACGAAAATGAAACCCCCAACAAGGAACAGAAAAGCTAATTAACCAAGAAGGCCCTAAAATTGTGACAGAAAAAAACAGTAGACCTGGCCCTGAAGAGCTATGCTGGCTCCCAGAAAGCTTTTGATAAATGTAATTACACTGTATCTACCAGCAAGGTTTAATACCCAAATATGAATTAGCACTTTTAAAATATATAATTAAGCTACTGTTTTTAAACACAGCCAATGCCCTTGTTTGTATATCAGAGAAGAGTCTTAACTAGTTACATAAACTAACTCACTTTGTCAGGAAAAAATACACTGTGAAGTTGACACATGGGGATGTCCACTTTTGTTAATTAGAATGTTTATGTAGAAAGCAAGCAAGGAGAGAAAACAGTTTTGCTTAGATCCAGCTTTTCCCATAACATTCCCATATTATTGTGTACAAAGAAAATGTACAGATCAAATTTATATTTCCTTGTCCTCAGCTTACAGTTCTTAATGATTAAGACGCCAAAATGTTCTCCCCAACCTGATGCATGGTCCACTACTTGTCATCTTCTATTTGTTCAGACCTCCAGCCTAGCATTCCTAGATGGCCAATGCACCACTATAGTTCTTTCCACAAACTATTTTATTTGGTTTTCAGGATAATTTGATTCATACTCTACACCTTCAGTTAATACTAATACAAAGACAGTGTCTCTACAGGAACATTAAAGAAAGTCAGAGTTCAGACACACATGAGATACATTGTAGGATTTCCATTTGTTTATTAGAAATGTTTTTCCCTCATTTACCACCTCTTCACAGGATTTGAAATTATTTTAGCTTATTTATAGACATCTTCTATGTAAGCGGTTTGCACAGTTCATCTGCTGCTGATGGAAATCCAGCATACTTCTAAAAAGAGAGCTGTCTGCAGGGAGTCCCCTTATGCTAGTGGCTGGGGGAATTAAAGTGGGCTGGCAATAATCTGTCTGCTCTAATCCTTCGCAGAATATCATTATAGATCACAGTTTGGCTTTCAGTGAGAAAACAGTGAAGCACGAGCACCATAGGACGCTTGGAGGCAGACCTGGGGCTCTAATATCATGTAATTTCACAATCATTTTTCACACCAGTAAGTAATTTATTCTGCTGCTGGCTTTTTTTACAGTGAATGCCAGAAGCAGCAACAGGCTTCTGCTTAGAGTTGCCAGGCTACATCATGCCTGCACCATGTTGTGTACTTTCTTGAACATAAAACCCTCCGGGGACTTGTCCGCAGGGATTGCCTTGTGTGCCAGGGCAGGACACCTACTTTTATACACTTTGAGCCTTATTTTAATCCTCATAGCTTATTAGTTTAGAGGTTTGTCAGTAAAAAGTGTCAGTGAAGCTGGGCAGAGACTTTGAAGATGAAATCAGGCTATTTTATGCCTCCTTCTCTTTCGTGCCACCAACTGTGTCTTCTGCTGTGACCTTGCTTGTTCTTGCTGAATGCTGTCTGCTCTGCCAAGTACAGTGACCTGTCATCTACATGAGGGCCTCTAAAAATACTTTCATTTGAAAGCAGGTAATTTTTGGATCTTATGATGAAGCACATGTTACTTATGATTTTTTTCTGAGTGGTAACATTTTAAAAGCATTGTACAATTAACTGTAAGTATGGAAGCAAAAATGACCTACTGTAGGACATCCTAACCCAAATGCCATAAACCTCAATGAGGGGGTTTAAAGATGACCTGATCTGAGACTTCTTGCTGAAACATTTTTCATTGTGAATTGTACTTTGCCAAAATTGTTGGGACAAATATGCCAATATACAGCAAAAGCTTTCGTCAGGACCTTGGATACAGGAAGGTTGAATCCAAGAACTAGCCAGGTTCTTAGGCTTGTAGAAGATCCAGGGTCTAACTCACACCCTTGCTTCAACCGCATTGCTATAGGCTACATCAAGGCAGGTATCTCTGCTTTTGACCTATCTTTGTCCTGAGGTACTTTCCCAGCACAAGAGGCAGCAGTTCTGAGGGTGGCACTTTGCTTGTTTAGGTGCCAAGAGCTGCTGTGCTTTGTACAACCCAATGTACCATGTAGGTATCAAGTCAGTCTCTTATTCCAGAACAGTATTCCTTGCTGGCCAAACAAATGTTAATTGCTTTATACAAAATAGAAAAGCTTCAGTGGGAAAGAAACAAAAAAGAAGCAGTCCCAGGACAGCTTCCTGCTGGGATCCAAGACTGCTCAGAGGGATGACAGGACTGTCTCACCCAGCTGGCATCAACTCTCAACCCCAGAGCTGCCTGTACGTACACCACAACACCCCGCTTCCTCATTTTCTTGGCTGAAAAGTAAAGATACTAACACCTTCCTGACTCCTGCAAGGGCTGTTGCAAGGATGAATGAAGGGGTGGAAAAGACTCTGAATGCTTCATCATCTTGCATGAGCTCTAAGCATTACTAATGCTGTTATTTACTCTTTATCATGCACCCAGAAACTTTCACTGAGCAAGAATTTTCTGCCTCCTGCTGATAACAGTCCTGGGTAGAAGAGAACAGTGCAGGAGGAACTGCCTCCAGCACTGGAGATTGCAGACTAATAACCCAGTTCTAATCGTCTTCACCATTTTATAAACTTATTATCTGTTGGTTATCTACTTTCAGGAAATAAAGTTATGCTTTTTATGTTTGTTTCATCTGAAGAAATTTCACTTATTCTCCTCAGAGTTGCAGAATTAAAAAATAATTAAAAATTTATTTTAATTTGCACAGATCTTATAGTTGTAATTGTTCACCAAAGTGGGAAGAAAAGGGAATGCTGGGCAGCCTATGTCGAATACGGCTGTGAACTCCTAAAAAAATAGTCTAATAAAGTACAAGATTTTTACTGTGACTTTTACATTTCACTTTTATGTGATTTCATTTCATTTATAGGCATTCTGGTTTGATAATTACAAAATAAATTTAGAAAATAATTTGCTCCTTTAGTGCTCTTTTGCTCCTCTTTAATGAAACTAATAAATTGATTTCTGTGTCTGGGGGGATTTCAATCAATAAAGCAGTATCCTCACCTAGGACTTAATAAAATTTCACAAAAATATGAGAACTTCAACTTTGTCTTGTAATACATTTACAAAATCTAATTGTTCTTAATGAACCATGAAGAGGACCTGTACATTTTAATATATAATTTCTAAGCAAAGGACATAAAAGGACAGCTATTCTTCTACTTCTGACTTTGAAGAACTTCTCTTGTTCTCACCAAGGTAATTGAAATCTGTTTGTTCAATTTCTTCACTCTTTTACAGATAAGCTATTAAGAAACAGCTGAGAATTACCAAAAGAAATAAGAAGGAAGCAGGGGTACTTAATGGGACAATTAATAATATATTGTCTAGAGATTTATTACTACTTTCTATGTAAATACATCAATGTTTTATTTTTTGCCTGCATTGTATTTGGTCAATCCCTTATATGCCTCTAGCCCAATTCCCAAATCCGTATATTACATTAAACATTCCATTCAATACTGACATATGCTTTCCATTTTTCCCACTGAAACAATTTCCCAGGTGCTAGCTCTCTTTCTCACTGTCACTGGGGAATTCAGCCTTTTATAAAACACACCAAGAACTTCAAGTGTGAGTTATGCAAAGCACCTCATTTAAAACTGATGCTTTCTCTAAAACAAATAGAAAATTACTGTCTTCCAAAGACCATAAGTCTTGATTTCCATAGGCAATAAATAGGACCTAATCCTGTACTTGGTACAGAAAGGAGATCAGGGCTGCCTGGCTATCAGGACACAAACTCAGCCATGAAATTTGGATCCCAGCATGGTATTCAACAGTGTACAGCTACAGTTTGGTTTGGCCAATTAAATGGAGTCACTCAGGAATTTAAAATTCAGGTCCAAAATACATTCATATTAAGCCCTTACTTAAATAAAAGTGCTCACCCTGACGGGTAGAACAAGCTACACATTTCAGCACTGGGTTTGGAAATAGATGGGCAAGAGTGATTTTACCATGAGACACATATGCCAAGTCCAAAGATGAAAATGAACCTTAATTTCCAATGCCTCTAACTCACTCCCGTAAAACATAATCATAACACTCCCCCTTTCTCTACTGACATGACATAAAATGACAATTTTAATCTGAACTGAGGTGTCTTCAGGTCCAAGACAGGATAATGTATAAACAACCAAGGATTATTACTCACAGAAACAGACTCCAAATCACCTCTGACATAGACATCATACCAAACTGGCTCTTGACGTCTAAAGTTTTGAGTTTATTCATGGACTGTGGTCCCCATCCTCCTCTGTGTCAAGGTAATTTAGATAATTTGTAAATACAAGTAATTAAGCAGGTGTAAATAGCACCATGGAGCATTTAAGTGTGCTCTTTTCCACTGAGAGCAACATAGTTAAGTTGTTAATTTTGCCATTTGTAGGAATCAAGCATTACAGATACATGCTAACACGTTAATTAAATAGTCAAGATTCTGTCATCATGATTTGATTCACAATATTTCACTTGAGAACAACCAAGATTCATCCATAGATACACAGTCTTTTTAAAATGGAAACTGAAATTATTATGTAAAACCCAGTGTAGAAGAAAGATGTTCACTTGCCATTATCTGGCAAGAAAGATATTCATTATCCAGATAAGCAAAAGGAGGCATTTTTCTAACATATTCAGCCAACCCACAGCCAAAATGCTCTATCAATATACAGTGTAGGAAGTTTAAAGCAGCATCTGCAGGTGATATCTTCACATATTCAATTATGATATGTCAGCTTCGATAAGGAAACAAATTAGATGCATGTTATTACCCTGGTTAGGAGAGAGCTGTAAGATTCAGGAAGAGCACAGGCACCCCTAGTGTGTCCAGATGCAGGCACAGGTCAGCCCACATGTTCACACATCCACATGCATTATGCACAGTCCCAGTATCACAGGGATGGGATGTGCTTTTTATTTTAGTGGGAAGCATTGCTCCAGCTGGAAGCATAATGGCCAAGCATCCCAGAGCAGCAGGGCTTACCCGGCTTCTCAGTTACTCAGTGAGATGGTAGAAGCAAAATCAGGTGATTGATATCACCTGTCACCTTCAGAACAGATCACGGTCCTGTGATGATGTATGGAAACACCATTCTCAGCCCAGCACCCTGGGTCCTTTGGCAATGTAGCCATGGAAGAACTGTTTGTGGACCACACAGTGGTTTAGACAGGTGATACGTGTCTACAAAACCAGGCCAGTCAAGGCAGAAGCACTGCTGGGAAAACTCAGCTCAAGAACTTCATGTCCTTAAAATATTCTTATTTTTCAAATAGCATTTTGTGATCTAATCAGGCTTAGGACTTGGAGCTGGGCTGCTGTCCTGAACACTGGCACTCAAATTGTGTTTGTGATGCACTGGAGGTCCATGCACAAAATCCTGTCTTACCCCGAGTCTTAGCTTTTTCTCTTCAGTGCTTTCTATTGATTCAATAATCTGACTCTCTGATCTTGTGGCTATTTGGCTTCTGGGGTTAAATCTTCTCTTTTAGGGAAGAGGAATTATTTATAACCAATAAGCCTCTTCTAGGAGCCTTCAGGGAACATCATCACATCCACAGTGAGAGACAGCAAACATTTTTCCAACATACTCTTCATCTGAAAGTATAACTGGACCAAGACCTTGTTTTAGAGGAGAAGCTATTTGCCAGACAGAGCCATAGCTTGTAATAATGGAAAGAAAAAAGTTAAAAAATGTTAGGAAGATTTTTGCCACAGTTTCCTGTTGCAGAATTGAGAAGCGTGTGCACTCTCCACACAGGCTTCACCTGTAGCCTTATCAGCTGTGAAATGGTAGGAACGGATTAGTAGTGTTACTTCTCAAGACAAAGTGCTGTGTTTGGAAATCATTGTCAAGCATGTAAAAGGGAACACGTTACTTTTAAAAATGAAACGTATTTTTCTCCTTCTCCACACTCAATTACTATTTCTCAGCTCTAAAAAACCAGAAAGAGAGTGAAAGTTTATGAGTGTGGGGAAAGCAAAAGCCCTTTTTCATGTTTTGAACCTTTGCTGGAAAAAAAATTAAAAAAATAGTAATTTCACATGGAAAGCATTCCTGAGAAAAGCTCTACTTTTCCAGTTCTACCTATGCATGACACAGAAAAGACCAATTAAAGGAACTGTCAGAAGTTTCAATGTCAACAGCAGAGAAAAAAATAGAAACTAATTTTATCTGACTTCATCTCTCTTATTGCTGTCTCTGCTACAAATCAAACACCCATTTCCAAAATGTTCCCTGACGAGTAAGGGCAGGACCTGGCAAAGGTGGGAAAAGATCCTGCAGAGTTCAAGAGATGGTCAATAATTCCTCTTTTTTGAATCATCCCGAAACTTTAATTGAAGATTTCATCAAGGTAATTTTTTAAACAGTCACTGACATTTCGCAGCTGCTAAATTGCCACAGCAAATCCAGGTCAAATTTTGCCCATGACAAATCAAATTTTTTTGGTCTCTTCCTACAGCCAAACTCTTCAGTCATTTTTCCATAGCTTCTTATTACAGACTATACAGTTTCTTGGCATGTCTACTCTGACTCAGGAAGCAACTTCCCTTGTATGTGCACACCATCCACATTGCTATTCCTCTAGCAGCCCTTATCAGATCGGGAAACCACACAGCTGCTTTCTTTTGTATGTCCAGCCCTTTCCACTTACCTTGCAATAATTTACTTATCCTCTGGCTGTCCACTGGCTCCTGCAATTCCCAACTCCTGCTTTTGTAACAAGGGGTCATGCTGAAAAAATAACTTTGTGCTGAAATCTTAGCTGCAAAAGTGTCAGTGGAGAGAAAGAAATCAAACAAATACTCAGACAAAATGACGCAAGCCTTTCAAATGGATATGTCTACCATTATTAAACTAGAACACAAAGTGCTGTGATTTGCCCCCCCATTGGACAATGTCCTCATTTCTGTTTTGTTTCCCCAGTGTCTCAGCCCAGCCTTTTAGGGAGAGGGATCATGGTCAAAGAGATGGTGTGATCAGAGAGGCAGAAGTACACTGCCAGCAAAGAGATACCGACTGCCAACTGACAGCAGCCACGTGCCTAAATGAGTTTTGGTTAGACCTAAGTGTCTTGCTTGCTCTCTCAGAGATATTTTCAGGCTAAAGAATAAATTACAGCCAGAAGGTGACAGTGTGAGATGACACAAGAAAATGTTACCAACAAGACAAAGTTAATGACCTGCCCCTGCTAGCAAAATCAATACTTAAAAAAAAATCACCTTTTCCAAAGATTAGACTGTGACTCTATACACAGTTTCATGATGGATTACACACATTTTAACTGCACTGCCAAGAAGTTTACCTCTTAACCACAATTTTCAGAGCGTCTTCCTTGCCCAGGTAGAACAAGCAGTGATCTACTGCTATCAAGTTCTCCTATGTTTAACAAGATGAATGGGGTTTCCACTCTTATTATGTTATGTTTTTAATGCTATGGGTAATTTTTTCAATCTTGAATTATTAATTCAATATATTAATTAAGAAATTATTAATTAAATGAAATATTAAAAAATCTTTCATTACAACTTTTCTCAATACACTTTCTTAAAGTTACACCACTTTGCTCACAGGTGATGGAAAGAAGAACAAGCTGCTTGAAGCCAGATGTCTTAATTACTACGTGGGACAGAAATAGTAACCAAGAGATCTGTAGAAAGAAGGGGAGGAGTTGAACCATATGATAGGTTCATACACAAACAAAATAGTACGGTCAATTTCTAAGTAATATGGTTTTGGGAAAGTTCAGTCAGAGCATGATGCTGAAGATGAGACAGGGCCCTGACTAATCTGAGCCACCTACATATCAAAAGGCTTTGGGCAGTTTTTCTGCTTCCACCAAAGGAAGAGCTATTGTATTACCTACAACTCAAGCTGGTTTAGAACGTTACTGCATTTACAGTCAAAAAGTCAAAATCAGTTACAGAGCAGTGAATACAACTGCTGGAAAGCATGTCTATAACCATGACCCAAAATCCTGTCTTCTGTCAGCTTTCACTCTTACCTGATATGATTTTGACAAATTGTCCTCATTTCTCCAGCATATTTTGCCTGTGTAAATGCAAAACACCAAACGATGCTCAGTTCTTTTAAACGTTTTTGCTAGTGAAATATAAAAAAGCTAAGTGGGTGAGGAAACAAATTATTTACTTCACCTGTGGAAGGAGCAGCCCCTTTTTACTATCACTCATGTTTCTACAGAATGATGATGGATTTTTTTTTTCCACATTGCATATTGCATTATTTTCCAAGTTCCTTACAAATGTAAGGACATAGGAAACCAAGGAAACAAAGTATTTACCTTGGTTAATTTTATCTTATGACTTCATCCCACACACAGCATTTCCTTTGTCTAGTGCTCCCATAACTCTATTTCAACTTAATGAGGAATGATTACAGTAAACACTAAAGCCCACATCTTTTCAGAGCTTTTGAGTATAATGTTTAGCTCTGTACTGTTTCCAGAATGCCATGTGAATGGAATGATACAGAGGCTTCCTTCATCCCTTGGAAGGGAGGAGGACGGGATTTTTGGTATGAGAGTCTTTAGGAATAACAGGGGTTTGGATATGAGGGTCTTTAGAAAGAAGCAGATTAACTGGCTACATGAATTCATCATGGAAAGTCAAATAAATGTTCCCAAACCCACCAGGCATATTAGCATGCTGATGATTTAAACACATTTTTCTGACATAATTAAAAAAGCGATTTTTGGGAGCCCTCATCACACTGTAACTGTCTCAGTAATTTGCTGTGCAGTCTGCAATACCCGTTTTTAATTCCAGGAGTAATTAGATATCTCCTGGGACTTTCACTGAGTATATTTGCTTGTTTGTCCTTTATACTTCTTCGGATAAACTGATCTTGCATCTCTCTTGTCAGGGAAAGAGCATTAGAATCATCATTAATTCTTGCTATTTAGAATGCTATAATAATATGATGGCCAAGACATAAATTGGCCTCTGTACTCTTCACACTTCTCTCTCATCTTAGATAAATATCAATTATACTACTATCAGTTGATAATAAACCTGAATTAAATTTAAGGTGCCCTCTTGTAGCAGGATCTAATATCAGCTTCCCTGAGGCAAGAAAGAAGCACTGTTTAGACCAGGCTGGCCACACTGGAAAATGGTCCAAACTTTTATCCAGACATTGAACCAGTCCCAATATCAACATTTTAAATATTTGGTTCTTCCCTGTCAACTATTTCTCTCTCTCTGAAGGAGAGGATTTTCTTTATCAGGTTATGCTGATGTGGGAATGCTTCTCTGTTCCCCAAGGTGAGCAATAGTTCCATCACCACAAAAAGAATAATTACAACTAAATTTAAAACTACAGAGTGATAGCAGTGAATACCCTTGCAAATGGAGGAGCAGCCTCATTAACTGCAGAAGACACAAAAGTAGCCACAGCTTCCTCACCTGTGAATCAGTCAGGGAAACACCTTCATGATATCAAGCCTGTTTAGAAGGAAGGCATAAAACGTTTGAGTTGTTTACTTTCCCAGTCTCCACAGTGGAAGCATGAAGCTATTTTTCTTAATTATCAGCCCTCTAGAAAGCCATCCAAGTGCCCCTTATGAGGGAAAATCTAAACAAATCACAGGTGCCTAACGCAGTTTCACGGTAGACAGCTAGCAGATAGGTAGATGATACCTATAAAGGTTTATATCTTTCCCCAGTCAATACAGATGATAAAAAATAAGAAGCATAATTTTCCTTACATATTTCCTTTATTGGGCACAGTTTCTGTAGGACAATGGAGTCTTTTTATTGAAACATTTTGGAAAGATAATTTATTTATTTATTTATTTTTCCTCTCCTGAGAGATCTGTCAAACTGCAAGACTGATAAAAATACTGGACTTCCATCATTTTCCTACAGTCCCCAGTTTTAACTGTTCAAAATGAAAAGAAACAGCTTTTCATTGCTCTGCAAATGGTACGGAGTGATAACACAGGGAAAAATATTCTATAAACCTGTAAAATTTAGAAGAGCACTTTGGTAGGTACAAGTTCTCTAGGTATGATTCTATGATGTACCTGAATTTTCTAGGTGTTGAAGATTTCTCCTGGAATGAAGACCAATGTTGAATATACCCAGGTCTCCTTTTTCCCTCTACTGTTCAGCAGATACAGCTATTCTCATAATGGATTTTTAAATCATAAATCGGTTTCTCAGGAGCTATAGGAATTGCTGTTCATTTTGGACTTCATTCTTAGTGACAGGTTGCTTCTTTTGAGGGTTTTTAGTTTTGGTTTGTTTTTTTTTTTCTCCTGTCCTCTTTTCGTTTGTGATTTGAAAACGTTCTTCCTTGATGGAAAATATGTAACATCTTTCACAGAAGCTTTTTCCTGCTCTTCACCAGAAATAAGTAGGTTGACAGTATCAGAACTTAAATTTCTGTAAAGGAAACCCAGTCTAGACAGAACTCAGAACTGGCCAGAACTTCTGTTTGCACGTTTTACCATGCTTTAGGTTGTTTAGAAGTTCACAGGGCTGGAGGAGAAGGAAAGTGAATGGTGAGAGAAGCACAATGTAATCTTCTCTGATCTCTGAATTCATGCTTACTGATGCTACTTGGTCTGATTGCAGGGAGACAGGATGAAGACCTTATCGCTCTCTACAACGATATATCTGAAATGAGGTTTTAGTGAGGTGGAGATCGGTCTCTTCTCCCAAGTAACAAGTTGAGAGGACAAGAGGAAATGGCTCCATGTTGTGCCATGGGAGGTTTACGTTGAATATCAGGAAAAATTTCTTCACCAAAAGGGTTGTGAAGCATTGAAACAGGTTTACCAGGGAAGTGGTTTATTTACCATTCCTGGAGGTATTTAAATGACGTGTAGATGTGGTGCTTAAGTTTAGTGGTGGACTTGGCAGTGCTAGGTTAATGGTTGGACTCGATCTTAAAGGTCTTTTCCAGCCTAAATGATTCTATGAATCTATGATTCTATAAAAAATAATTCAAAATACATTATTTGTAATTCTCTTTTCAACTCTTCCTTAATACTTCTTAATGAATCAACTGTGTAAACATGTACAGTAATTTTGGCAATATCTAATATGAAGACTTTGGGCTTTGACATTCATTTCTGTATTATTCAATTTGTTTTGGTAGGATCTCTTTTAGTTTACTAGCTCAATTCCAAAATGGCTTTTGTGTTTTATAGTCTCAGTAAAGTCTTTCATAACTAAGCTGCTGAAGTAATAAAAATGACCCAAATTAATAATACGTTCTTCTATTTCAAAATGACAACTATATGGATTAGAGGTAGCAGGCAACAAATATTTCCTAAACCTACGTTAAGGAAGCTTATCATAACAGCAGCAAACATACTCATGTTGGAAGCAGCCAGAGACCTGCATGGGGTAAGAATGAGGTTTGGTGAGTTCCAGGACTGCTTGCTTTGCTGACATTTAATGTCCTATTTGGGCTTCTCTGTGCTCAATAATTTTCACATTTATTTTTTCTGGCAAGTCACATAAAGTTCCCGTTTACTTCACAGCAACATTCAGACAATCCACTGCAATGCTTTAGACAGAACGTGAATGTATTTAAGCACAACATGAAAAATGAAGTGGCCACCTTGGTATTGATATGTGCAACCCAGAGCATACAAGTTAAGGATCCAGAAGCCAGCTCTTGCCAGAAATTTGTTGGGATCTGCAAACAATGCAAGGAGCTGCTTTAACTTTGTTTATCCTCCAAAGACTACATGCTGACAGCCTAAGTTCCAGCCCAAAGACAGCACAGCCATTAGTGATGTTTTCCTTCCTAGAAGGTGGGACTGGGGGGCAGATTTCAATTCTCCCTGCTCTCCACACCGTCAACCTAGTGCTGAAGCACTATGGTATAGTGTCACCTCTATCTCACTAGTTTTCCTGCTGTGATCTTCACATAAGCACCTTACTTCAGAAGCAAGGAAGGTCGTTTCAGTTATACATACCCAGTGTGCAGGGTGCTCAGCTGGAAGTAGGATGCAGATCTTCTCCAGTTCAGGAAGAAGTAGAAACTGATCCAGGTCTTAAACTTCCTGATGTCAACATGGGAAAGCAAATGTTATTGTCAAGCAGGCTTTAAAATGAATGAATTCTGCTCAGCTGCTGTCCTCATCTATGAGTGGGTCCCACATGCTGGAATAACCTTGTGCACAGCCCTAAGGAGTTAACAAAGGTTGAGCAAGAAATCAGTCACCTCTGCCTACTCAGGTTATTTCTACACTTTTCTGTGGCAAGGTGCCATGGCCTGGCCATCTCCATGCAACTAAACATGCTTAGCCTTCAAAGTAGGGTGGCTGCATCAAACCACCTTTTTGCAAAGGTACCAAATGCCAGGGATGGCTCCAGCAGTTTATCCACAAAGGCAGTCATGGTCCAGCATCTGCTTCCAGGCCTTGGTGGTGTTTTTATCTGCATGGCAGGATTGACTGGCCTGCCCCTCTGATGCATAGTAACCACACCCTGAAAGTTCCTGATACACAACTAAGCAGATTATAAGAAAATAAAACCCCAAACAAACCCAGACACTGCCTAGCTGACAGACAAGCCTGGCCTCACTAGCTCTGCAACTGAAGGGGAAAAAAGGGAGTGAGGGATGGGAGCTGGCAAGATATTATCTTTAATAAGCAATATGTCGCTTGTCATCACAGAGAGCAAAGCTTCACTGCTTGAGGGTGCTCAGAGGATACAGCATTTCTGTGTGGTTTGGCAGCTTCATGTTACTGGCACCAAACCACCCATGAGTGCTGGCACACAAAACTTGAGAAAGTGAAACTTTTACCCCCTGAAATTTGATTACTCAGAATACAACAAGACTAAAGAAGATGAAAAAAGAGATCAAGATCAAGATTTAGCAGTAAACCAATTGAAATCAAGAAAAGCTTTGTATTTAAAGCAGTCAAGGAAAAATTTTAATTTAATACCGAACATTAAAAAGATTATTTTCCCTTTAAGTGAGCTCATGCAGTGCTGGGAACTTCATCTTCCAGCCACACAGCAAGATGCACATTACTTCAAAAGTGGGGTTCCCTGGAGAAAGAGGACATGCCGGAGTAGCGATGGACAAAAAGGGGGTCTCAAGGTCTCTTCCTGAGAGACCTTTGAGGAGTGGACTCACATATTAAAAAGTTGCCCAATTAAACTTGAGCAGATCATTAATTTGATAATGACAAGGTGCCAGGTCTGTGTGAAATACCCCAACTCTCATCATTCAGCAGTAAATCAAAAGGAGACTATGAGGACAGGTGGTAAGATTACTGAGAATACAATTGGCAACATGAAGAATACTTAATAATACATGTTGAAATAATACATAATAATAATAATGATAATACATCAAACAGGATGGGCTGTACTATTACAAGACATTGCATTTCTAGTCTTTAGGAAGCACTGTGAACTGCTTGCCAGCAACAGCCAAGGACAGGTACTTCTAGTCTACAGTTCACAAACTCTTGAGGGTCCAAAGGCTGCTTCAAAGAGGTAGGGAAGTTAGAGTGGCTTCCTTAAGGTCATAGCAGAAAGGTTGTCGCTGCCAGGGAATGCAGTATTTGGATGCAACTGTTTTCGCCAAGTCCTGTCCTGCTTGTCATGGAGTCACTAGGAGTTACTTCCAAAAAGGGCAATGGAAACAGGATTGATTGCTATGGGAACAATTTAGATAGTATTTCCAAAGTATTGACGGTTTGGGGAAGGGAAAATTTGCCATTATTCCAGATTGTGGATGACAGTTTTGAGCAATCTGTAGTCCAAGTATACAATAAAAGTCTAATTACTGAACAGGAGACTTAATCAGGTGGGTTTTGACCAGCCTGTCATGCCCTGTCACTTGTGTGCATGCACTGCAGTAAAAGAAATAAGTAGAAACTTTTGGGCTGCTTGTCTCACTTCTGCTCACAGTGAAAGAGATCTCATCCTAGTAGTCAGTACTTCCTTGACTGTGCAGATCAATGCACTTTATTTTCATGTCACATACAAAAAGCGTGGATCAAACTCATCACTCAAACTAGGAAAACACTTGTGTTTCAATGGCTTCCCAGCTGAGAAATTTTATAAATGTAAAATATACAAAATCCAGAAATGATCAAATGGAACTCATCAATTTTACATCTCAATATATTTTCCATAACTCTAACAAAAAATCGACATTATTGATCTAATGCTAAATGAAGTGAATATTTCTCACGCTTCCTTTCTTGTTATGATTCATTTTTCACTTGAAATGCCTAGTATAAAGAGTATATATTTAGATGGTTGAACAGCAGCAGTTCCTTTCTTCGGCACCACTCATTCTTTCAAAGAAGGCAGCTCTAGAGCAGCGCAGCACCAGCAGCAATGAGACTACACCTGATATAGCTCACTAACCCCAAAATTTCCAAATAATAAGACTGTTAGTTTCCAGCCCCAATGGTTTTAGCAGATGAGAACATGACATAATTATATGGAAATCCAACAACAAAGACATTTTACTTGTGCCTGCAGAATATCAGTACATATAATATCTGTGGAAGGAAAAGTCCAGTTCTCTTTCCACCAGCCTCCTCAAAGCTCCCTTTTGCACACACAGAGTTTACAGCAGTGAACAGAGCTTCTTGTCATTAGTTTTCAGCTAAGACCTGTACTTCTTTACCAGTGAATTTCTCTGGGCCTTAGTTTCTAATTATTTTCTGTTCTGTCAATTTAAAATATAAGTTTCTTGGTACAAGAAGTGTCTCTGACTTATCAAATAATTGAAGTTTTATAACCAGTCAGATGTCTGAGAAAGGTGAAACCAACCCTTTGGCCAGGATAAGAATGAAAATGCATTTTCCAACATTTTATATTCTGTTTCCTGGCAATCTCACCTTGTCAATTTTAAAACTGTAATTAACGGGGTCAAGATAGTTCTCCAGCTATGGTTTAAATATAAAGGCAATAGCTAGGCTGGATAGACCCTGCAGGTCCTGCATTGGGACAGCTGGGTGCTGCCACCTTTCCTCCCACTTCTGCATGGGAGGCAGCATGAATCCCAGAGCTGATTGCTTATTTCACATCCAGGGGTTGCGGAATGTACCAGCTCTGTCTCTCAGAGGAATGGAAACGTGGAAACAGCCACCAGTTCAGAGAGCTCTGTGCCAGTGCACAACTCTTTCAGAAGGTATCACAAGCACCCATGTCAGCTCTCCATCCCCTGGAGACCTGTCTGTTAGCACTGCAAGTCTGCAGCCTCTAACTGCCACCACAGCTAATACAGTTAAGTAAGACTCAAAGCCACATGTATCCAGCCTCCACCCCATGCAAGCACATTTAATGAAATAGCTGCAGAAACTCAGCTTGACTTATAGGTGATTGATTTTTTTTCCAAGACTAGCATTTTGAGTGTATTTGATTATAAGAACCAAATAATGAAGAGAAATGCTTTTCTTCGGTCACAAGCCTGCTTTGAAGAGTGATGATTCTTCATTTCCTAACTTGATTTATTCAGCTAATCGACTTGACCTCATGCAAACCTTCTGGTTTAAAGTCTGAATGGTAAGGAAGAGGGGTTCTTGGTGAATGCAAGAAAGCCAGAGGGACTATGGAGAAAACTGAAGTCCAAAAGATACTCATTTGTGAGGAGAAAGTAAAACCCGCTCTTATTACAGATTATTGTGAAGGTTTTCTCTCTTCTTCTTACATTTTTATTGTGGGAACATCAAAATGAAATTATAGTCTAAGATACAGAAGTAAATTATTCAAAACTGTGTTTCTGGACTGTATCAATCTGTTATATGAATAAGGTTTTGTCTTCCCTATGATCAACAGGCAGCAACATCATGTACAGGTAGGTTACAGGCTTAAAGAAAGATGCTCAGAAGACTTTATTCACTTCATATTGCCTGAGTGGCCATCACTATGCTAGTCTCAGATCTGATCCTGCAGTCTGACGTACTTTATTACTTCAGCAACATCTTGCCTCATACAGGGGACCCAGCAATGGACTAAGAAGCAAGTTGGATCTTTACCCCTCCCTTGTGCCCACTGTCCAAGAGCAAAAGGAAGGACACTGGCCTTGCTACATTTTGGCCAACTGCAGGTGGTCTGTCATCCTCTCACAGGTTTTGTGTTCTCTTATTCTCCATTTCTCTGTCCAATTTTGTGCCAATATTTTATTCCCTCATCAGAAGTGAGAAAAAACGGCATTCCTGGAAGAGATGTGGGTACCCAGCAGTAGAGACCAGCACCTCGAGGCCAAACAGCAAGCTGACTGTGGGCTTGAAGGGATCCCAGTCCAGCAGTTGGTCTCACTGTCTGAAATGGCAGGAACATTTTTTCCTGTGCTATCAGTAGAACATCCTCAGCTGTCCCTCTAGATTAATCTTTATCATGACTGGCAGCAAAGTGACTGCCTGTGGTGCCAACAAGAGCTAGGCTTCCTGCTCTCCTAACAAAACCAGCAGGATTATCACTAAACCCAAGATATGTTTTTCTTCTGAGTGGAACTGTAACAAAATCTGAGAGAGAGAGAGATAACTCTGAATGAGCATCAGTGGCACTACTTGCTTGAAGAAGGAGGTCTGTCTTGTTGACTTTCACGTGAGCAATTGACAAGAGGGAATATTAACACTTAGATAGAGCACTGAGCAAATAGACAATTTGGGCGGTTTACACCAAGGACATTGCCTCTGCTCACATGGCAAACGGGCCCCCTGGAGATCACACAGCTCAGTGCAGCAGGGACAGCTTCATCTCAGTGCTCATGCTTTATGTACTTTCTTCTAGCTGAAAGTATCATCTGTTGGGTTGATTAATGTTAGCTCTATGTTCCAGAACAGTTTATATTTAAGGTAGGTGGAGTTTTCCATTACCTATACAATATGATTGGAAGAGTTCCTAAAGAACAAGTACCTTTATGGGTAGTACTTGCACTTTTACTGAACAGAGCTTTTCAATGGGCAGCTGGAAGGGAGACAATATGCACAGGGTTGGGATCATCCTTCTCTGTGGTGATTAGACATGTAGCAACAAGCAACTTTATTCAACTTAAACCCCACACACGGCTGTGCTCTTTTTAGCTGAGAGGTAACTAACAGCAATAACTCACACACTTGAGAGTCACAACTTGTTTGATTAGCTTGTGACCTGCTTGAAATACCTTTAAATGAAAGTTATTTTCCAGCACACTGGTCTTTATTTTGATAGAAGATATATATAGCATAACAGGCATTTTTCAGAGTGCCAGTAAGTCTGAGATTTTGACTTCAGAAGGAAAGGCTGTAAACTATCGAGAGAAACACAGAGCAGTAGTCTGCAGCAGAAAACTTTGTCCAGAAATAGTTTTATATGCTTTGGCCAGATAAGACACATTGAACGTGCACCTTTAGGTACCCTATATTAAGTAAGTAAGTGTTTGCTGCTTCTTCTGAGTGATTTGTGACAGTGTGTGCCATCTACTGTGAAACAAGACTCCTGTAAGAAATAAAGGATAATAGTTTCTAAAGCACAGTGGAGAAGTTGAGTCTTTCTGTTGCCTTTAATGGGCTTTGGATCCGTTCCAAAGAAGCTGCAGTGATGTGCTGCTTACTATAATTTACTGGCTTTTGCCCTTGCCTTGTGACAAGAGAATGCACCTAGCAAAGTTTGTGCTGCCTGCAGCAGCTCCGTGCTGCTTCACCCTCTGTGCTGCAGGCAACACCAGAGGCAGCAGTCAGGCATAGTGCCATATTTGTGACTGAGGATGATCTGAGAGGGAAATAGAAAAACCCTATCAAAGGCAGAGACCAGCTCCCGTAGTTGTCACAGATGCAGCCCTTCTTCACCGTGCTTTGGGACTTCTTCACTGTGCTTTGGACAGGGGATCCCAAAGTCTCAGCCAAGTTGTTCCAGTGATTTCGATGCAGAGCTTTCCTGCAAAGCCGGAAAAGTTCTGCAGAAACACAGAGTTCACAGGCAGGATGCTCCTTGGGCAGCGGTCACCAAGGTGCTACTTTCCTGAACCTGTCATCTCTCCAGGGCCTGTGGAAGGGAGCAGAATTTGCCAATAGTCACATCTCCTCTTTGCCCACAGGTAGTTCCTGTTCAGCCAGGGACAGAGCCCATGAGTATGCACTTCCAAAGCTCAGGTTTATCTCCACATTTCATTCTTTCCTGCAGCAGCACCAGCATACAGGGCTCTTGTCCCATCTGTTCCCATCCCCTAGGTGGCTAGCCAGCTGGGCTGCAGATCCCTGCAGACACACAAACACACCTCCAGCTCCTCTATTCCCTGCTCCCTGCCCTTGTTTGCATTTTGGCCTCTAGGGAGCCAGAGAGGAAAAAATACTGCTCTCAGAGCCATAGCCTCAGGCTGCTGCTCAGAACTTGCTTAAGACAATATGAACCAGTCCAAATCCAAAAACAGCCGGTGACCCCCTGTCTCCCCAGGCCTTTTCTGTCCCGCTCTGATCAATGCCTGAAGATGGCAGAGGTTTGCCTGGCTGGGTGACAAAGTAAGGTGTGGAAATGCGATACAATGCCAGGGGGACAGAGTCATCTCCCACCCCAGTTCACTGCACAGCAACATGGACCCTTAAAGGTGACACTGGCACCACTTCTTCCAGGGCCCCTGGGTGATAACCCAGCAAGAGCTGCAGCCAAGTGAAGTTACAGCTGGGTGGTATTTAGGGTCCTGTTCTCCTTAAGCTTAGCAGACTGGTGCCTTTTAAGTCAATTGTTGGTGCGAATAGAAGCTGCAGGTTGTTTTCTCCACACTAGATTGCTCCAAGTTATACATATGCAAAGCTGCCTTGAGCTTAGGCTTCAATGCACAGAGCTGTGTGCATGTCGTAACACATACCATAAATGAAAAGACTGAATAATTCCTAGAGTTCCTTGAAGCAAGAAAAAGGTCATATTGTAAAAGAAATGTCCTTTTATTCCTGAAATGAAGCTGCTGAAATAATTCCTATGGCGAGGTTTAGCTGCAAGAGTTCTTGGCAATTTCATTAATAAGAATTACTTCCAGGCACTCTGTATCTGAAGCAATGTGACTCCAGGCAGACTCACAGCTCCTATCAGGTATAAAGAAAAAAACATCAGCTATCCTTCTTCATGTCTAATTGTTGAGGTGCCGTATAAAGGAGACCAGGCATCATATCCAATTCTGGGGCACCTTTCCTTTTGTGAGAAGTTAATTTTGTTTATGAGTAAAAGCTCACTTGCTAAATCCAGCCTGCAAAAATGGGAGTTAGGGTAGGTGTAAGATTATATCCCAGAAATAAAATATTAGTCTTTCCACATTCATAAAAATCCATGCATTCTTTTTAGTAAGGAAACAAAAGGATTTCTTTAATCAGTGCTTGTTCACTGCAAGATAACATCTAAAATCTTGGCACTGATCTTTAGCAAAAGAGACAAAATATTTTGCTGAGACAAAATATCATTGCTAATAATTAGAGCAGAGTTATTCTAAAATATTTTTCTGCACTTCAACAATTATCTGGTTAATCATAGAACCATAAAATGGTTGGGGTTGGAAGGGACATTAAAGATCATCTAGTTCTAACTCCCTGCCACAGGCAGGGACACCTTCCACTAGACCAGGTTGCTCAAATACAGGCACTTTGTTGAACTTCATGAGGTTTGCACTGGACCACCTCTCCAGCTTGTCAAGGTATTCCTTCCCGTCAGTGTATCAACTGCACCATACAGCTTGGTCTCATCAGCAGACTTGCTGAAGATGCATCAATCCCACTGTCCATGTCATCAAGAAAGATGTGGAACAGCACTGGTCCCAGTACTGATTGAGAGAGATGTGATCACTGAAAGAAGTGTACAGGAAATGATGTCAAAGCCCAGAGCTGAGTTCTTTTTTCCTGTTTTCCAGTCTTAGCCCCAGATTAAAAATCACTGTGAACACATGGAGTTAACCTACATGTACAACAGCAACATGCAGCATTATCACATCCAAGCTTATGCAGACTTACTCTTTCCGTATTTACCAACTCTGAATTTCTTTAAACACATATAAGCACGCACACACATGTTCACAGAGATCCCCATTCTCTGCCAACACCACACCGCATGAACCTTGTAATGGTAGGATTCTTCACTTCTGAAAACATGCTACAGTACAGATCAGTGCTAGTGACACTGCCCACCTGAGAAGCACAAGCACTGAAAATGTCTCCATCTGATAACACAGATTGCTCACTGTAAACCCGTGTCTATAAAAAGATCCTGCAATCACATCTCTTCTAAAGCAGATTTTTGAATCCATGAGGTCCTGCATAACTAAACAGCTATGAAGTAATAGTAGACAAATACACAGTGGTAGTGCAAAGTCCTCCTGAGTCATCCAAATTACAAGGGGAACTGGAGTGTGTTGCCTCACCAGTTGAGCCAGGAGGCATTTTCTTTTGCAGGCCTGTAGTTTACAACCCTTTTACACCCTCTTACCAAGTGGTTTGCCTGCTGTTCCAAAGAAACTAGTTATTCTGCTGGAAGTCTCATTTTGCCTTTGAGGCTTATCTTCACGTTGTCAGTGCTATATAAATAGAATCTTAGCTAAAAATAAGAATTTAAAAATGTTTATCAGGAACTTGCTTCAATACCAAAATAGATGTGTGTGTGTGTACGTGCATAACATACAAATGTGCAAGTTTTGATAAATGAATCAGTCGAGAACCTCCCCCCCACGCCAAGCACCAAAATGCACTCTCTTGCCAACACTTTCCTTTTAGTAGGAAAAAAGTGGATAGGTCAAATTGCTGAGGTATTTCTCTAAGAACAAAGTCTGCCATTCCTGACATGACTCTAAACCAATTATTTTTAAGAGGTCCTAAAATGTGGGAAAGTCAGGTGTGAGATAGGGTGTCACTTTGAAATATCAGGATTCTTAATCAAGAGTGTTAGAAGATGACGATGAAGACAGAACAAGTGGTATCACTGCAGCCTCTTGGTGAGTTGCCTAAACCTTCAAGATTTAGGTATTCATGTTGTATCACTGGTTACAAAGTGACCAGGAAAGTGATCTACACACAAACATAATGTAAAACTCAATGTTTTTGGAAGGTAGACAATACTTGTTTTCCCTCAGTTGTTTCTTTAGGCAGTTTTCAGTAGAGATTAACAGCATTTCTGAAGATAATTAGTTTTGGGAACTTTGTCAAAGCAGGAGATTTCTTTAAAGAAATAACTGAGCATCTCTAGCTCAGTTATCCACTTTACTCAGTTCAGGAAAACTTTTGCACCCTCAGTGGGAAACAACTACCAGAGGACCTGACTTCAGCTTCCCTAAATCTACTCTCCTATAAAGCTCATTAGTTTATCTTTTTCTTTTCACTGACTGATTCATTCTGATGTGCACTCTGGAAGAAACAGTTAAACTGTAAGGACAAGCAAAAGCCTAGCAGTAAAATTAATTGTGCAGCTACTAGATAATAAAGAGGAATTAATATCAAGTGAATGTCGATAATTAGAGCTTACTTAAAAGGATTCTTCAGCATCATTTCATTAGTGACTGAAGTTCTGTGAGTGAACACCAGAGAGGCACTGTGAAGAGTTTTTACTTCTCTAGGATGTTTGATTTTCATTGCATCATTTGACGTAGATACAGGTTTTGCATTAAATGCAAAGCTTTTCCATTTATATTAACTGCCTTACTAAAGTCCTACTGATCACACACCTTTTGCTCAAGCGGTCATGATCTCAGAAGAATGAAGATTGGTTTAGAATTACAAAAAAAGGCATTTTACAGTATCTTGAAGACTACTTGTATCAAAAGGAATAATGAAAGTAACGTTAAATTAATGTATACAAAAAAAAAATGGAGAAGAAAGAATATTCCATGCCTGTACAGAAAAGAAAGGATTTCTCAATTAAAGGTGAATTGCCTTATTGGCCAGAGACACACAGCTTGTTAGTCCTTCATTTTTTAACAGCTGCTATTCATAGTACTATGCAGGTCTCGCAGCTTTAATTTGTGTAATGACTTGCTTTGCTATCAGGAATTAAAGAGGTATTACAACTAAACATGACAGGTTTGATTAATAATAGAGAAGTGAGACATACATTTTTAACTCTACATATACACAACATAGAAAACCAACCATTTTTGTTCTACTAAACTTTTAGTTTGGAAAACATCTTACAGAAATAAGCACAACACTGGCTATGTATTTTATAAAAAAAGAAAAAACAAAACCGAACCACCCAACATTTTATATATGGATATAGAAAAAAACCAAAAAGCTTTTCCTGCCCTTGATTATTGAGCTTGAAGCTATATTCTTCCCTGCTCCTCCTCCTTCTCTTTCCCTCCTCCCCACCCCCACTTTTTAAAAAAACCAGATAACATATATCAAGAAAGATAACTTTTTTTTTTTAGGTTCTGGTCATAGCAATATGGAGAATGAATCAACTGGAGAGTTTTAGGACTGCTTAACTTTATAGCTATCTTAAAAGTATAGCCTTACTTTCCTGTTAGATAAGAGGAAATTCATGTATTCCCTAAAGCAGACTTCTAAAATGTGTTAAATGAAGCACTCTTTAAAATTGCCTGTTGCTATTCATTGACTAGGGAACATTTAGTACGGAATTAGTTTGATACAACCACCTAAATTTAGGTACTTTCAGGTGCTCTAGGTTTCTAAGCTCTCATTGTAGTCACTGGAGCCTGAAGAGCAATTCAGTTTACCATAGAGAAGGTACCTAGTGGCTGGTCAGCTGAATCATTCATTGATTGCTTTTACTAGATCTTCATTAATGGTAATGGGAACTAAGACATTTTATATGTAGTTTCTTGTATTTAGGGGGCTTAATCTATACTGGATCTCCCATCAGAAGTGTTGGGGGTCTACCTGATAAACCTTACTTGCTAACCCAGGGCACATGCGCCCTACCCATTGTTTCAGCTCACTTTCAAAGTATCCTTGGAATAGCTAAGACAAAAATGGCTTGCAGAACTAGGAACTACCCTGAACTTGAACCTTCAAAGGAATTATGCATAGGAAAGGCATACATTTCCTAAAAGTTGGTACAGTTACAAATCCTCTTACTTCTACTTAAACAGAAGAAAAAGCAAGAACAAAGCATGGTTCAGCAGAAAAATGATGGCCAAGACATTTGCTAGAGGAGCATGCCTACTGATACAGTTGATAGCTGGCTTTCTTATAGCCAGCTGGACACAGTCCTAACAACAGTGCTGTCAAGGGGCCAAGCACTCAACCTGGAGCTCAAATAGCATCAAACAACTGACAATGAAATGCTGCCATGTGTAGTGGAAAGTCACCCTTGGATATCATACATATCAAAAGGTAAGTACTTATGCAGCATTTGAGCAATAGGCACTCTCAACTAGTAGCTATGACAGGATGCCGAGACAATTGCCTTGTCTTAAATCCTGCCTCATTTCTACCATGGGGCATGTAAAGTCTATTGCTTCAAAGACAATACAAAAAGGAATTATGAAACCCTTTCTACAAAGTGGAAAGTTGTTGGCAGATCCTTAGGCAGTAATTCAGAGGATAGTTCATCTTCCAAAGGTGGCAGGGGTAATGATCCAATACACTTTTTCCTCATCTCCCAGAAAGCTCCCTCTATAGTGGGTTAATGTAGGATTGAAAGGTCAGCAATTTCATTTTCAGTCATTCCGTGCACTATTCACAGAGAGGCCATGTACACATGCCTCAAGACGCCGTTTCAGGAGTTGGGTTGTGTTGGACACTGAATTAAACCTTTACACTCCTAAGAAATTAATTTCATTTAATTGCAGAGGTGATAAACACCCAGAGATCTTAGGCAAGTCCAGAAGGAAGTGACAGTCCCTTTGGGGTATTCAAATTTGGAGGTGACAAAAAGAGAGTGACATGCTCAAAGTCAAAGTTGATTTGCCATTTATTTGCATACACTGTTAAGGGAAGATCCCAGTGCTTCTGAACTGGGGTAAATCCTTCCAGCCTTTGCTTTTCCCAGACTTTTTGTAGCACAAGTAGAAGCCCTTGTCTGGGCAGAAGGGCCATGCAGTTGTCCATAGTACTGCAGGAAATACAACAATACAAATGAAAAGAACAGCAGGTGAAAGCAAGGAAGACAAGTCATCCTCAGTGACCTGATGAACCACTTAGCCTCTCTCAGTCTGCAGGCTATGTGTAAGCCTGTGTATTGGCATGGATTTCAAGCTGTGGGTTTTAAAAGGCAAACTTTCACGGATACCAGGACCTCATCTGTGAAATGATGACTCTGCAAAATTAACCTGCTCAATTTTCACCTCACGAATCACTTGGTGTGTTCCGCCAGGCCTGCAGCTTCATTCCAAGCTGTGTCCTTTGCACTGGAGCTAGCAGTGAGACTGGATACTACACTGGCCATTAAAACTTACTGAAACCTCTTCAGCCTTTAAAGAGCAGGGAGACCCTGCCCACACCCCAGGAATGCTCTGTCCCTAGGTTTTCCACTTCAGCCCATCTCTAAACATTGGGCAATTACCTTGAGGGGAATAGCTTTCCAAGTTCACTCTTAAATACTGAAAAGCTTTCATTTTTTATTGTGTTAGAGTGATTAGCCAAATGGTTTTGTGGAGCAAACTGCTTTAGAGCATCACATTATGAACTAATTTCATTACTACTTGGCAAGAAGCAGCAACTGGAAATCTCCTTGCAGCAGGGTTTACAGGAAGGGCTGGAGGTCAGCACTGTGATTTTAGTAAATATAATTACATTTTATTACATCATTGTTCTAAACAGGCAAACCACAAAAAACAACCAGCAGGAATGCAAAATAACCGTGAGGTGGTGGCTTTATCCCTGTTCCTAAAGGAAAGCATTATGATCCTCCATATTTACCCCAACAGATAGAAAATTCAAATTCTATTTGCCAGGCCTGTTCATCAGTACTTGATATGGAACACACGGGAATTTTGAAGGCATGCTTGTATAAATATAGGGTGCAGTTTAAATCAAGAATAACAAAATTTAAAGACCTAAAGTGTGAGAAACACTGATGGAGCTTTTTCTTTAAAAAAAAAAAAAAAAAAAAGAAGTAAATTGAAAGGTGAGAATTCTAGAGAAAAACAGGAGTTTGCCTGTTGGTTTCTAGCAATTCTGTGTATGCTGTCTTCTACAAGGCATGGGTGCTGAGCAAGCCTGTTTCAGATCATGCAAAACCTCCTGCCTACTGAAAAAGACAAAAATGACCAAAACCAAGTCCACCTGCCACTGGCTTGCTCACCAAAGTTCTGTTATCAGCAGACCTCAACTTGCTGTTGTACTGGCTTTGGCTGGGATGGAGTTAACTTTGTTCATAGCAGCCCATATGGTGCTGTGCTTTGGATTTGTAACCAAAACAGTGTTGATAACACAGCAGGGTTTTGGATATTTCTGAACAGTTCTTGTGCAGCATGAAGACATTCTCTGTTTCTCACTCTGTCCCATCCAAGTGAACAGGTCAGAAGTGGGCAAGAAGTTGATAGGAAGCACAGCAAATAGAGATGACCCAAATTAGCTAAAGGGATGCTCTATGCCTTATGACACTGTGCTCAGCAATAAAAAAGATGGAGAGTTTTGTCTTCCAAGGTAACCATTGCTTGGTACATCAGTCAGCTTGTAGGAGGCCTTTGCATGATTTCTTTTCTTTTTCCTCTCTCCTTCATTTATTAAAGTTACATAATCTTGACCTACAGATTTTCTCTTTTGCTTTTCCTGTTCTTTCCCCATCCCACATGGAAGGGGAGTGAGCGAGAAGATATGTGGGTGCTTAGCTGCTAGCTGGGGTCAACCCACCACTCTGCATTTCTCTCAAGACATCTCAATATATCAAAAGGCTCAAAAACTCCCATCAGCATGACCAAATGGGACTTGGGTTTAGTTTAATACCTCTTTATTCACCATCTTTCACTTTCCAGAGTGTGCACCTCCCATCTTTCAACACGCTGCTCCGTATTAGCTCTCCTTAGCTGGGTTTTTTTTGGGAGAGAGTCCTGTGAGGCTATCACAGGTAACGGAGCAGCAGAGGATGTGGGAGGGTTGAGTCCAGCCCACAGTGGAACCGAAAATAGGGAGCTTGGTTAAGAGAATGAACAGGTTAAACAGGCATCCAAGAACCTACTCAAAATAAGCCTTATTTAAGCATCCAAATGACAAATAAACTCCTGTCAAACACTGTTCAAAGCTGTCAGACAAAAGTAAGTGAAATACAGCAGACCATGTAGCATGTTAAGCTCCTGCACTGCATGCTCAGCCATTCTGACCAAATCTCAAACACTTTTTTACCCCTTATTTCAGTCAGGTTTTAGTAATGGGCTGAATTATGCCAAGCACCAAGCATCTATGACTCCTGATCCCACTCACAATTCAACAACATGCCAACATTTTTCAAAAGGCAGAAGAAGTAGGCTTAATTCTCAGCCCGTTTCAGCTAACACCCACAGAACGTAAGGGTCTTGGGAACCTCAGTCTCATTAAAAAACCCCACTTGACTGCTCAGGTGAAAAATAGAAAGGGTTAGAACTTAGCACACACAGCACTGCTTATAGCAGTTGAGGGAAGCAGCTCAGCCCTCCAGTACTAAAATGCTCCAGTTCTCACACCAGACATGGCTTTTGCTCTTCTACTTCGGTGGGGTTCAAGACGGCCTATCCTGCCTCAAAAAAAAGCTAGTGCTTAGAGCTGGAGTGGCTGTTTGGCAGGGGTGCTGAGTAGCTGGGCTGTCAGCACAGGGAGCCTATGTCTAGTTTAAAACACAGTCTTGAACTCAGTAATTGATCTTCCTCATTGCTATCCAGTCTGCTAGTAACAAGAGATGCCTGGATGGCTCTCTCAGCTCTTATTGGTGCAAACCTTTGTGTTTTGTTGGTTGATGGAGCTAAGAGAAATTATTGATGGAGCTAATCAAAATAAAGTGGAAGAACTCTCAAGCTAAGTAGGAGTTCCTGGAGAAAAGTTTTTTAGAAAGGGTATGTGAGAGCAAGAAGAGTATAGGTGTGAGCCTGCATTTTGCCATTCTCTGCTATCAAGGCACCCACTTCCACAACTGACATAGTCTAATTGCACAGCCAAGGCCACTCACACATGAGACTGGGAAATCTGGGTTATTTATTTCCTATAATTTCCTTCATGGGACAAGGGAAGAGGCAGGCAGGGAGGGACATAGGACTGAACTTCTAAACAGCCAGTAGATATAGAGATACTGTCTCTTGTACCAACCAAAGGAGACTTTGCCCAGCAGTACAATGATGGGCACCTCATACATTTTTCTTATTTCACTGCTATTAATTTCAGGTCAAGAGAGGATTACTTTGCCTGTTATTACTGATCAGTGCTTATTACCATAAGCATTGATCCTTTCAACAAGTCTCAACATTGTCTTCATTGGCTTATACCTTTGAATGGGTATCAAATGTGATCTATTACTTTCTCCACATTTTTTAAATTGATATGGTCATAAAGTAGTCTAAGTGACAACCAAGTGACATGTCTAAGACTTTTCCTGAATGAACATAATTAAATGTTATGTTTTATATTATATAGAGTATTCCATCCTTACCCCAAAACACTGAATTCATGCCACGATCTTCCATCAATCTATTACTGCTCAAAGAGGAAAAGAGAGATTTTCTCTGCTTTGTTTCACATGCATCCTTGAAGTTTGTCAGTTTTATAGGCAATTGTCCTAGGTTCAGCAGTAGCAGTCATTTTTCTCCTTCTTAGTAGCTGGTGCAGTGCTGTGTTTTTGACTTTCAGCC
>JANHGB010055060.1:3825-45152 GCA_026283785.1 Coracopsis vasa
AGAAGAGAAGGCTGCGTGGAGACCTCATAGCAGCCTTCCAGTATCTGAAGGGGGCTTATAAGGATGCTGGGGAGGGATTCTTCATTAGGAACTGTCATGACAGGAAAAGGGGAAATGGGTTTATACTTAAACAGGGGAAGCTTAGGTTGGATATAAGGAAGAAGTTCTTTACTTTGAGGATAGTGAGGCACTGCAATGGGTTGCCCAAAGAAGTTGTGAGTGCTCCATCCCTGGCAGTGTTCAAGGCCAGGCTGGAGAGAGCCTTGGGTGACATGGTTTAGTGTGAGGTGTCCCTGCCCATGGCAGGAGGGTTGGAAGTTGATGATCTTAAGGTCCTTTCCAACTCAAACCATTATGTGATTCTATGGATGAATGTATCACGCAAAGTAGTCTTCACCAGGCAATGTTTTCACAGTGAAATTTTTCTTTTTTTTACCTTCTGTGAATCTGAATTAATTGAAAAGGTGACCATTTGAATCCTAATATGTGGTATATTTTAAAGAAAATTATGGGTTAGGGTGAAGTCAACCCTAGTTCTCTCCCCCTAAGAAAGAGTAATTGTGACATGCAGTATGTTTGTTGCCATACCACTTAGGCATTGTCTGTATGTGCCTTTGTACGCAACGGGGGAGAGGTGGTGCTGCGGTATCGCTGCGTCTAGGCGGGATTCTGACTTAGAGGCATTCAATCATAAGCCCACAGATGGTAGCCTTGCTCCAGTGGCTCTTCAGCCAAGCGCACGCACCAGGCGCTTAATCATTTCAACCCTGCTCACTAGCCTTCGAGCAACCATCCTAGGAGAAGGAAAACTAACTTCAAACTCGGGCAGGTGGAGCTCGTCTGGCCTTGCAAGGCCTTCCATCTAGAGAAGGACACTCTAATCAGACCTGCGGCCTGAGGACTTTACTGTCGCCATCCTAGTCATCTAGGCCCTGGCAGATAAACCTCAGGTGTAAAGGGTGGGGCCAGTTCCGCGCACGCTGAGCCTCACCTAAAAAATCCACTGCGCAGGCCTGAAGGGTCTACCCACACTTTTTCATCACCAAAATCCAAAGTAAGCTCAGTTTGCGAGTAGTGGATCAGAAGAGAGAGTTTGTTCTGCAGCTCCTGCTTGCAGTGGTGGTGAGTTGGGTTGTGTTTCTGCTGTGAGAAACAATGTAAGGGTCCTTTCCCTTGGTGATGAGTTAGTGGTAGAGTAGGCTCTGAAGTCTGGTAAATTAAAACTAATTGCAGACCCCTAGCTCTGTGCTGTAGAAGGATTGGGTCCTGGGTAGCAGAAGAGCTTTTAACAGAGCAGGAGTAAGGCAGTCTTTCTGAGAGCAGCTGCACAGTGTTGTCCTTCTCCCTGGAGCAGGTAGCCTGATATAATGGTCTTATACCAGTCCCTGAGAAACGTGGAGACCAACATTATAGTCCAAGTTTTTTTTCTGGCATTAGTTGGAAAGCAGATTTCCTAAGGTTTTTTTCCGTAGGTTTGGTACCTATGACCTGGAATCCATGTGAAAGTTTATTTTCCTTATTCACAGAAAACCAGACCAGAATAGTTATTCTCAAGTGAGAAAAGAGATAAGCGGAAGGAACTGGTGTCATTTAGATGCGGCATTTCAGATGAAAAAAAATGATATATCATGGAAAAATAGAATGGTTTGAGTTGGAAGAGACCTTAAAGATCTTCTAGTTCCAACCCACCTGCCACATTCAGCTTCACTCAGGATTGCAGCCTTGGAAATGCCAGTTTGAGAAATGCTTTTAAAAGGAGAAAATGTACTTATGTTCTTTTAAACTGGAAGCTCTTGCTCTCTCTGTGGATACTTCTCTCACCGTTTTTGCATGTCACTGAGGGAACACTAAATATGAATTATCACTGGGGGTTTATCACTGGGAAGAGAAAAACCTCACATCTAAGTGTTGTGGTTTTAATTCTGAAGGGAAGAAGATTGCTGGGAAATTGTTTTACCTCTAATAAAAAACAGCAGTAAAAGTCACTGATGCTGACTGTATACATTTAACCACAATCTATCTTTGCAGTTGCAGAGTCAGCATGGAAGAAAGCAGCAAAGCTTTTATTTTCCTAGTGATGATGATGAGATGTGGTAAAAGGGGTATTAGGTGTAGTTAAAATTCATACAGCAGATTCTGTTTATTTATCTTACTCCAAAACTATGTTGAAAGAATATAAATTGGCTTTGTAAAGCTTTATTATAAACATAAAATCTCAGGAATTCAGAGCTCTATGCTGTAGTAATACTTCAAGGTATTGTATTTGTATTGAGCCCGGGCTTGTAGTGGACAGGGTTTTTTAACAATTGCATATAGAGGTGCCAGTTTTGCTTTCCTGCATGGGAGAACTACAGAAATGTGTTTAAGTAACTCAGAGTGACAGGAGTAGACAAAGGTGGCAGAGACAGGCTGTAATTAGAAGAGTTAGAAAGATAAAAAATTACAGCATAAGGATGTTGAAGCTCCATTAAGAACAGCTCTGCTGTTTCAAACTGTTTCTCTTTGCCAGCAAAATGTTACTTTAATGTGCCATTTGGCACGTTTAGTTGCAGCCCGCTGGTTTGACTCTAAGCCTCTGTTACAGTTTAGGTGTGGAATAGAAGAGTTCTCTGACAGCAATGATCAGTTGTAAGGCAGCAGCACTGACGTCCCTTGTAGGACTTTGGGTCCCATTATTAGAAAGGTGACAAGACAGGTGGCAGTGCATCTGATTGGATTTGATGGAGGGATCAAAAGAACAGCAGGATGCTCTAGCCCTCCTCTGGGGAGCTGGCTGAAAGCTGGTGCCACTGCCCCAAGAAGGCAGTGCTGAGAAGGATTCTCCATCTGATATGCATGTTGACAGAAAACAATATGCCGAAAAGTGGAGCAGAAAGAAGAAAGCAGAGAGAGTCTGAGTGGAAGGTAGAGAGTGCCAATACTCCACACAGGCTGTTTTTTTACATATGCTTTACTAACCTTTCTCATTTCTGTTCTTTGAAAAATAAGGGTCTTACAGAATGAAAGATGCATTGCGTATGGATCGATACAGTGCTTTATAAATATTCACTACAGCTTTATACAAATCAGTGTAGTTGTCATTGGGGAAAACCCAATAAATATTCTGACGTGAAAGTAGAGATTGTCAGCCACTTACTGTGCAGAGTTTTGCAGTCTTTCCAAATGAGGCAATTTGGATTACTTTTCCATTATTTTTGGCCAGCTTTGCTGGCACTGAACTGGTCTATCAGAAGCATCACAAGTAATTTTGTCAAAGTGAATTCTTTGGGAGAGACAAGATGGTACACTTTGGGAGAAGACTGATCTATGGTAGAGCTTCCTTTTTCTTAACTGCAGTGAGATATGATGCCTTTGAGTGCTGGAAGGGTTTTGTGATTAGCCTCAAACTTACATGTTTAAAGGACATCAAACAACTTCAGGAACATCAGGAATATGCACTTGATCACTGTAATGACTTTTGGTAATTAGAGGCATGGAAAAATACTGCTCCTAAAAAGTGTATAAAAAGAGTTGAGACATTCCCTTCTTTTCCCAAAGATAACAGAAAGGAATGCCAAAAGCATATCAATTTATGTGTTTAGTGACTATAGTTATATAATCTAAACTCCCAAATGCAATGTGAGAGTAGGAGTTTGGGCAAATACTGATGCGGTCAGGCTAGAATCACATCCTTGTCCAATGGAGACTGGAACATCAGTCCTTACTTTAGTTTAAGCTTTTCTCACAGGAAGGGCTGGAGAAGTTACTGGTTGGTAAGAAACTGTTCTAAAAAGAGTGGGTTTCTCCAGGTAAATAAATTGTGCTTCATCAAAAGTGCCACAATATTTGAGAGCAGTACAGTTTCAGTATTTAATTTAAAGAGGATTTGTCATTGTGTTAATCTTAGAGATTCATTGCTGAAATCATTTCTAGTCTCTTTATTCAAATGCTTTGTTTCAAACTGCTGTACTTCTACATCCTGCAAGGCACAGAATAAAGTTTTCCATGAGGCAAAGTGACGTGGTGAAAGTAAGGGCAGACAGCAAAATTTGTGCTTTTTTTCTAAGTACATCTTGACAATCAAAGTATACACTTTTTCTTCTGTGACAGTTTCTGGTTTGCAGATGTGGGACTGGATCGACTAAAACCCACAAAAATATCTGAGGATAAAAAATGTTGGGAAAACACAAAATGTGGTAGCAAAGAGCTTAATGAAAAAGTTTTAACAAAGAGATCTCTGTGATGTGCAAGGAAGTTTCTCTCTCTTCCCTTTATTTTTTAGCACATGACTTATCTTCTGATATGGTTTCATTTTAGTGAATGTTGGCCACATTTTCCTGGTTGGCATATTCACTTCTCTTTGTTGATTTTGTCCCCTTGGAGAACACATCACCGTGTTGTGTTTAATAACTAAAATAAATAGCTTGTGCATATAGCTTTAAAATGTCATACTTGGAGTCTACTGAGTTTTTTCTTTGTTCCCTGACACGTTTCCTTTGTTAGAGAATGAGTCACAAGCTGTCTCATCCTATTAATAGCTTATTAATTTTTAATTTCAAATCTACTTTTGTAAATGTACTGTATTTAGTAAATCGTTAGGGGTACTCTGCTTCTCTATGTGATCATGCGTTTTAGGATAGTTACAGCATTGACTACATACAAATAGCATGGATTAACAGTTAGCTTGCTAATAAAATCCACTGTTTATTGGAGGGTGACAGTTTTTCACTTAAATAAAACATGGCTCTGGATAACTGTTCCTGGCAAAGTGGCTTCTGCATAGTGTTTTGCCATTCAGTTTGCAAACCTTAGATCCTAGTGGTGTGTATTAAAAATAAGTAATTGGTAACCACATCAATAGTATGAAATCTGACAATAGTAAGTCTTTTTTCATCAACATTTTGCAAGTAATTTTAAATATTCATATAGTTAATGGCAATACAGTACTAACATCTACCAGGTACCAACTAGAGAAGCTGTCAGGGATGCTGTGAGGAAGAAGTGAGGAGAGCTTTATATAGCAATTCTCAGTTGAACATGTTGGGAGGGTTTAATCCCTTTTCTTAGCATATCATACTTTGAAAAGTGTTTCAGGGACGGTAAGTTGATCTTGACACATTGTGATAAGGAATGTTGAAGCAAATGGAGGAAGAAGAACCTCAAAGCCAGGAAGTAACGAAAAATTCTGCTTTATGAGTAAGTAGTTTCTGTGGGTTTCAAATGTATTTAAAAGAATAACATTAAGTGCAGAAATATACTCCTGGGACTCTCATTACTTAAGAAATGTCATTATGCTCATTCGAGTTGCCTCTGACTAGTTCCTGCCTCTTCAGTAGTCTGGTTTGCTCCCCTTCCTGCTCCCTAGTATAGATCTTAAAACCTGCCTTGTAAGAATTTAAATTCCCTTAGAAAAACATGTCTGTTGTTCTTATGTGGAGTCGATTTTAGATGTAAAATGGACTTTGTATTTCCAGTATCTCCCTACTTCTGTTTTTATCTTTAGCAAAAGTAATGGCATGTTACAAAATGCAGGGGGTCTACACCATTGTGTTGACTAATTGGAAATGGTAATGCTTTAAAAAACCCAAACAATCAAAACCAAACAGCAAACCACAAAACCCCCCCACAGAGCAAGTGTTTAATGGCCATGAGATAGCTGATTGTGGGAAGCTGAATATTCCACTGTTGATCTATTAATAATAGAAGAGTTTAGTCATATCTGAACCATCATTATGGATTAATAATGGGAACATTATGAATTCTAGGTAAGGAGAAACGGCCACCTTAGTTGTGGCTTTTATGCATGTTAGGTTAGGCATAGTAGTGCTTAATAGGAAATGACATTTTCAGATTGGAAATTTGAAGTGAGTAAACTAATACTTGCTACATCAAATGTATTTCTGAGCTTGCTTTGTTCTGTGATTAAGAAAAATGAGATCTCAATTTTGTTGGAGCTTCTTTTCATGAGAATGTTATTTTATTTGAAAGACCTAAGGCACATTGCGTTTTAGGCTTTACCCTAGTGCTGAATCAGCCTTTCAGTCTGATTCTGATCCCGACATGTCAAAGAGGCTCCCATTAATTTCAGCAGGAATTGAGCTAGCCTTTACCTGGTTAGCATATATTTGCATGTGTGCTTGAATTCATCCACTAAATGTTCTCTGGCGGCAGTTGGAACTGCAGTGCTGGTGTTTCACTGGCCACGTTGCTGTTGGATAACATTAAATTGCATTTTACTGTGTGCCCCACCAAATACAACTGTGTGTCTCTAACATCGAAAAAGTTCCTCAGTCTGTAGATTGTAGGACAGTTGTAAAAGCCCATGTTATATTTGAATCTCTTCAGTTATTGCTCATTAAATGGAGACAATAGCCAACATTATACCTTTTAGCATTAAGGAGTCATGTAGTTTTCAGTAATTGTTTTTCTGGTGTCATATGCTTACATCACTTGTACTGTTGCTTGGCCTTATGATACCTTTTGACACCCTCTGTGGCAGTGTGTGTTGTATCATGCCTTCTCAATTGAATAGTGCCAGTAGCCTGTAGGTAGCAGAAGATATTGTCCTGGTGGCTTAAAAGAATTTCCACTGGTCTTGCCTGATTTAACTCCCCCACCAACCAACTAAACAAAATAAAGAAAACACCCAACCAACAAAACCCCTACTGTATGTTCTGTAGTGTGTTTGTAGCTGGATACTGGTTAACCTGTGGTGCACATAGCATGCTTTGTGAGCATTTGTAAGCCTTTCCAAGTGTGTTGTTAGAGCATAAAACCCGGGTGCTGCAGCCAGGAGACCCCCTGCATTCTCTGTGCACACAAGAGAACAGTGAGACTATTTGGAGAGTGAAATGAGAGAATTAGAGATTCTAGTTAGCTCTGAAAGGCTGGCGGCATGACTATAATGGGAACAATTTAATTTTGTGATCCACTAGAAAGTTCCCTGATGGATCTGTGGCAGTATTTTCTGATCTTTTAATTACCATGCCTCTCTCTCTGCGAAGTCGTCTGTCCAACCACTAAGTGTGCTATTAACACCTTTTAACAGCCTATTGATTTGCTGTTGTTTAACCTATGTTCCATGTACATCTGCTGGTCGGAGCTGAGCTCCAGCAGGTCAGCGGCAGCTTACCCTTGCATTGATGTCCAGCGCTCTGTGAGTGTTGAGGACAATTCCACACTGTGTACATCCCATCTTGACATACAGAGAGGCAGCCTCTGGCTGCTGCTGGTTCTAGTTCAGGACCTGAGAGGTTAGCTACATCACTGATATTCATAGTGAAGGAAGCAAATTTTAACATTTACTCTTCTGCAGTCCTGCAGTACTCGAGTTTTGGAACTGCACATTGTTACTTGTGCCTAACCTTTGTCTTTATTTATTATAAAATAAGTATTTGTCAGTTTGCATATTATTCATATTTGCATATTTGTCAGGTTTGCATATTATCTTAGGGCTTTTCCCTTGCATCAGGATAGATTTGCATAACACTTACATACTACAGGTGTTCTCTGGCACTGTAAGTGTACCTCTGCTAGGTCTTTTATTACCGTTTGCTCTTAAGGTAAGGTATTAAGGAAGGCGCACAATTACCATGATGGTCCAAATTTACTCGGCTAATCCACTGCAGTACAGATTGGTTTTGCTAACGCAGCACTTTTGGTGCTAAATTTTCTAGAAAATGCCAGGAAGCAAAGTAATAGGTTTCAGAAAGTTATTTTTATGGAAAGCGGAGTGTCTGTGGTGTGTATCTGTTCCGAGTTGATCCTGACTTCTGGTCAGCTGCAGCGGAAACTACTTTTACTTCTCTGTTAGGTTGGATGCAATTATAAAGCAATTCTTTCTTTACCGGTAAGAAATATTAGAAAAGAAGTCTGTCTGATGTTTTATAATTGAAGCTCTGTTTTTTGTTTTCAACAAGATATAGCATCAATGGAATGTTCCTCTGTGGCCAAGGAGAAATGGATTTAAAGTAATCATATTTGTATTGGTGGCTTTAAAAGTAGTCTGCTTTGTTTCCTACAGCCAGTACTAGTGGCAACCTTTCAGTGATTTTCTTCTACTAATCACAAACCAGTGGCTGAGTGTTACAACACTTGGATTCAAAACTTCTGCTGTGTCCAGGAGGAATATTTTTTGAAGTTAACTAATACAGTCTATGTTGGGTTAGTACTGGAGGCTTGCTGAGCCAAGCTCAGCAGTCTCTGCTTTCCCAACTGCAGTTGGCATCACTGATGCGTGTTGGAGTCTTGCAGGGTGTTACAAAAGGCTCCCAGTGGAGCTTTTTGAATGAATGAGTGATCTGATTCCTCAGTGTCTGTAGAGCTGTGGCACTGCAGCAGCAGACCTGTGCTGTCACTGGACATGGTTGTGATGGCAGGAGTAGCTAATTGCTGCTTCTGGTGTTTCTGATTTTCCAGTGTTCAGTTTCTGGGTTCTAGCAGCATTATTTTAAAGCATTTTGCTATTGTACCACTGCTGTGTCCAATAACTGGTATTCGTCTGCAGTTCCAGCATCCTGCCCAAGTTTCTGATGTTGACAGCTGTAAGATTTGTTTGTACTTTATTCTGGGGTCTGTGTATACATTACAGCGTGGGGTAGGATTGTTAGTGAAGGAGGTCAACATCCTCCCCTTGACTGGGCTGCTGCTGCTGTTTAGGAAACACAGATAAAATGTGCTCCCCTAGAACCTGATAGAAGGGTGGTTGCCTAAACCTGTAATTTCTCGTTACTGAGCTACTGTAATTCTGCCATAGGGAGAAAACAATTTAGTGGTAATAATAAGTAATATGAGTAATGATATGGTCACACAATTTATTAAACAAATGATGAAAAATAAAAATCAAAGCATAGAAAAGTGCCAGCTAACTGACAGTGTTCACAGACTTCATTCATATGTTTTAAAACAAAGACATTGTAGTTTGGGCAGACTATGAAGTCCAGTCAGTATGCAGGGTTTTGTTTCCAGTGATTTCTCTCTAATTCTGCTTAGTAATAACCTACAGCAGAGGTTTGCTGGGATAATTTGGCACGAGTAGAGGCCTGACACAGAGGCAGTGGCATTATCTAACCAGAAAGCTGCATTGCATCTTGTTTTTTGGGAAGGTCACCCCGTGAAGTTAAGTTCCAAATGCAGGACAATGCAGGGTCATTTCCATTAACAGGAAAAAAACCCCAAACAGCCAGTATAGGGATTTAAAATGTTTTTTCTTTCTCTACTTCCTTTTTCTCTTACATGCCATTGGGTTTTGATCAAGTTCTATGTAGCCGTTTTCAGTCAGGTTTTTTCTTGGATGAATCTGACTTTGCCGTTCTCTGTGGCTGGGTTCTGCCTGAGATCTGCAACACGGTACTCAGCAAGGAAGTTCCTTCTTCCTCAGTTGTCACCGTGCTGTAACTGTTATCATCGCTACCCAAGGTACCACCTAATGTCAAAATCGATGCCCCTGTTAAAGTCACTGATTTTCACAAGTATATCGAGCTGTATCTTTTCCCCTTCATTTTTGTGATGTGAGAAGCTATGAAATACTGGAATACTCTTCATAGAAGTAGAGTAATACAGCTATTATTTTGTTATGCTTTTCTCAGTTATTGGTGGGTGACAGACAGGGAAACTGGGAGGGGAGTGCCAGATTGAGCATTAAGAGGACTTTGCCCATAAATTGCAAAGTAGAGAATGCTTCTGTCTTATGAAGTATGTCTAGGTAGTTTCTGGTATCTTTCAGCTTTTGGAAATAGATGCCTGACTATAAAGTTTGCCTTGAATGTGTGGCTGATTGCTTTTCCTACTGTCATGGCCATCCCTGCAAGCCCGTGTCTACAGGGTAGAAACAGGAGGAATTCTTGTGCTTGGTGCAACATTAATTATTAAAACTTGGTATTTGGAGGGTGCAGAGGCAGACAGATGGCTGCTCTGGGACAAGCTGGATTTTTAAGTCTGAACTGTGGTGGGGATCATGCTGCAATAAGCTCCCTTTGAGGCATTTGGAAGGGCTTAGGGAAGTGGTGGGAATGTTACAGAGGAATCTGGTTCTGCTGTTGTAGGGAAAGCAGATACTGAGACAACATATTCTGGATGATGACAGAAAAAAAGGAGCAACAGATGGGCCTAATAGTATGCTAGATTAAAACCCCTAAGCTTCACAATTAAAACAAAGAACAATGAACACTCCTCAAAACCCTGAGCCAAACCACAACAAAAATCCCATAAATCCCCTTTCCCCCAGTCCTGGATCCTGGATGGTCAGGGAGGGATATTTGTTTGAAGCCCAAAATGCACCTGTGAATAGTGAGGGCACCAAAATAACCATAGACGTCAATGTTTTTAATGTTTTCTTTAAGTGGTTCTATGTATTTCTGCAGCTGTGGGAAAAGATTGATTGTTTCTGAAACATCAGAAAAAATCTGTCTCTCTCACCATCCCTATAATGTAATAGGAAAACCTAAGATGAATCTTGAGTGTTTACTAGGATGAATCTGGGGGGCAGTGGGGAACGGGGAAAGTACGCTTTGTCCATAATGCTCTGAGCTCCTTTGTCCATAATATTCTGATCTTCCAGTAAGTAAAATTCCAATCTGAATTTTAATCTGGATTAGTAGTTGTAGGTAGCCATATGTCTATGAAAAGCTCAAATTCCAAATTATCTTCCAAAGAGTAAGCCAAAAACATTCCAGTGAAAATTGCTGTCATGTTATTGCACCTTTTTTTTACTGTACTGTATCTATATTTTTGTTTTGATAAACTGTGATTTAAAACTGCATATTTAGCCATAAAAAGCTGGAAGTTACCTCTGCTGTAAGGTGTTTTGATTTTGTCATTGTTTTTAATACAGAATATCTCTGATGTGGATTAAATTACTTTTTATTGTTACACACTGAGAAATAGAGAAAATTCCAAATCAAACCAAAGTAATGTCAGATTTCGGAGCAATTCAAGATGATACCAGGATGCAGTATGCTATGATGTCTTTGTTCTTGTTTCCTTTTGTCACACGGCATTAGCAAGTCCTTACTCAATACGTGTGCTTGGATTTTGGTACACCAAGGTCATCTTAAAAACATGGGTACACAAAACAAAATGTCTAAAAAATAAGAAAAGAATTCCCCTACGTAAATAAGTGTAGGAAATTTAGGCCTCCAGATGAGATTGTCTTAACTTCTGTTTATGTATTTGGTGGTATGTGTGCTAGGATTTCTTGGCTGTATTTATAAACACTGATTTCAATCTTCTTCCGTTTCCTGGTGCTGTAGCACCTACGCCCTGGGGTGGATTTATATAGAATCGTGCGACGTTCCTGAATGCGCTCACCCTCAGCCAGAATTAGCCCAGTCTTTATTAAAACCTTTTGTTCATTTACGACTATAACGTGACTTGATGCTGGAAATCAATGTTAAAATCGAAAGAGAAAATATGAATTTATTGCATTTGGCTTACTTTAGACTTCTTTCCTGAGTAGTGTGACGAAGGAATGAGGAGAATATGTGTATTCTTAAAAATTAAATACTCAGAAAGTAAAGATTTAAATAGTTACTTCAGGTTTATTTAAGTCTAGTGATTGCATCTGCTGCTGTTTTTATCTGATGCAGGAGTCTTACTTCAAATGGCTTTTTTCTCAACACACAAACTGGGGATGGGGACTGGGCTGCTGAGGACAAGTGCCTGTTTGTATATGGGTGAGAGGATTATGAAAACCCACACAGTTTGCTGCAGGTTCCTTCAAACCTTATGGCAGAGGGTGGAGGCCTTCAGAATCCTTTATGCTTGAATCCCAGAGGCTTTTTTTCATGGGTGCAATGACAAATTAGGGGCAATGACGACAATGTTAAAATGCACAGTGAGAGTCCGTTTAGCAATGGCCCATTTCTTTGCAGGATGAAGATGAATGAAAATTGTACAGCCTGGAGAAATCCAGTAATACGTCTCTATTTTTAGCTGAACTTATTAAAAACTCATGTATATTTAATAGTAAAAGAATTAATTCTTAATGGGTCTCATCTTTATATAGCCCAGTTCGCATTGTGGTCTTTTCATTAATTGTTCATTTAGCTGCTGAAGGATTTCTGCTTCATTTACTGCAGAAACCAAGGAAAGCAGCAATTACCGTAATAATCCCACAAGTAAAAAAAAGCAGCATGTGATCACTGAACTAAATAATTAATTGTAATATGTACTCACAAGGCAAGGAAGCATGAGTGGTGATAGCTTTGATACCTCTTGCTCCCGAGTGGTCTGTGTTCTAGCTCAGACAAGTTTCTCATATAGAGAATTCGGATCAGACACAGACAAACATATATTGGGATATGCTTGCAGGTGATGTGAGCGACCATGGGAGTATCATTTTTCTCCTAGTGGAGTTCCTTAGGGCTCTTAACTGTTTTTCTCTTTACTTGAGTGTGATTACAGATCGTAAACTGTAAATCAGAGAACTGTTAAATAGAGAAGGCTTTTACTATGTTTCCCTTTCCCCTTCTAGTTCTCTCTTTGAAATTTAGCATGTGTCGCTGTGCTTTGAGCCTGTTCCCCGCAGTAGACTATGTCACCCCAGAGCTGTGCTCCTCACCTCTGACAGCTTCAACAATTGCTCTGCAGCTGTTTAGCATTAAGCAGACAGGGACTTTGTATGGCATAGAGTATCTCTGTCCTGCCGGTGTTTTTGCTAGCTCATAATAAATGCAGGCATCATCTGTTAGTAACCTTTTGATATAAATTAATTCATCTGATTCACACAGCTGTGGAGGAGCATTTGTCCAGAAGACAGTAACTAGATACCAATCTGACTTCTTCTTATGAACATGAAGAAGTACTCTGTTTCTTGAGTTATCAGGCTAAAATGTTTACTTAAAATTATTAAGTAGTGTTTTGAAAAAATAGGAAAGCAGTTGTCACATAAGAATTCTGTTGTAATGTTCAAGCATGAAATCTGAGCTAAAATACATTTGTGGGGACAATCTGAAGTGGAATATAAAATTGCAGTTTGCATTTCTTTAAAGCAAGTAGTTAGATTGGGAAATGACTGCTTGTTGTTATTTTCTGGTTTGTGCAAGACAACCAACAGAGTTGGTTTGTTTTAGAGCCAGAATGTGTTGAGTATGACAAGTGATATATCCTGTAAGTGTGAAGGGCAGTATCATCAACACCTTGATATACTTTCTACTTAGATTTATTGAAGGTGAAGATCAGCATCTATATATAATACTGGCAAATATTGCAAACAGAATTCAGACAAAGAGCTGCTCTTTTTTTCCTTATTGTGGGCTCTTTTGTGCAAGTTTTAAGGAAGCAGCTTAAAAGAGTCCGTAAGTTTAGTGTAGAAAGAAGTCTTTAGGGCTTTCTATCTCTGTAACTTCTGTAAAGATTACATTAATAGCTATTTGATTATCTGCAATTTTTGTAAATTCCTACAGTGAACATAATCAACACTGCATTTTAACAGTGTGGTAGTGTGGTAATGCTGTCAGTTTTGCTCAAAAAAGTGTGTATGAGTATGGGGCTTAATTTTTACCATTTAGCTCTAAGTTCTTGTGTGGTTTGAAGTGTTATGAAGACAGGGAATTGAAGAAAAGCTGAATAATTGCTATAGAATCTAGGAATATTGTTATGCAAAGTATAATAGCATTGAAATATTTTTGTTAATGGTACCTCTTCCTTAAGGACACACCTTGCACAGTCAGCAAGCAAACAGCATTGCCTTTGAGCTTGCCGACCTAACAAGTCTTCTACTACTTCTGCTACTTTCAGGGATGTCCTTCATAATGGATTGCGTAGTATAGTCTCAGGCAAAACAGCTCTGTTAAACTGTAGGCAAGCCAAAATGTTCTGATTTTTTACTTCAGCCAAAGAGTCTTCTCAAATCTTTATGGAAATGCACTTTCTTTGGGGACATTATAACTGGTAAAATGTTCCTAATTGAAATACCAGAAGGACAAAATGGGCAGGAGGGTGGAAATTTGAATGTGTACTGATGGACAGTTAAGTTCACTCCAGCAAAATTGTTTTTAAAAACAATTGTTTCCTGTTTTCCTGATCTACTGATTGTATCTATAGTTTATTTATAAGACTTAGGTACACAAGACTTTGAGTTGGTTTTGGTTTTGATTTTACTTTGTTCTTTGAGGAGACCAACTGAGCCTTTTTTAGGCATCTTCCACCCCCAATTCCCGGTCAGTTTTGCTAGGCTAGAACTTGTAAAAAATGGGGAATCAGGGAAATTCTGACCTTTTTTAAATTCTACTTTTAGTCTGATTGCATATTTCAGCTATGGAATTCTTGAATTTGAATTCAATGAATGTATGTTTTATGCAAAGAAATGCCACTTTTCAAGTTGATAATATCCCTTTTGTAACAAATGAATAAATATCATGGTGAATTGAAAGGTGTGCTGCTTTAAGAGGAACAGAGCACTCCTGTGTTTCCTGGTAACACAGGAATCTCTCAGCGTGAAAGATGTATCTGTTCTGTGGTGGTTTGATACCGTTTCAGTGAGTGAAATCAAATTTACAGCATAGAAAACAGAGCTTGATAATGGGAATGATTATATTGGATTTGGACTTGGATGGATAGCACAATGAGTGTTCATTCATATTCATGGTATATTCCAGGGATTTCCATCAGTACAGAATGGATTTCCAGTTTAAAATTGAATAAAAATAGATTTATATAGTTGCTTATTGCATGGTATATATAGTAGCTTTTAATATCTGCCAAATAAATACTTAAATCCGGCTCCACTGAGTATAGCTGAAGTACAGCTGTCATTTCTGGATGTGACACTCATTGAATACTATCTGCATTGGTATGGATTGGACTTGGAATGAAACTGCAGAACTAAAGTGATAGTAAGCAGTAAATAATTGTATTACTTTTTCTGTCAAGTGTATCATTTTATAAATGGCTTTTTGAATTATGGCTTCTTTGGCCTGGCAATTTTCCTTTTTGTTTTGAAGAAATGCATATTTTCTTTTCTGTTTGGCAGGCTTTTTGGCATTGTACTCTTTCTTCTGGTTATGTGTTTATTTACTTTCCTGGACAGACAAGTGCTAAATTGTTCTTTTCTGCAGAAGTTCTGTATTTTGATCTTTATTGCCCCTTATTGTGAAACAGTCTTTGGAGAAGGCATATAATAGGGGAACTCTGGAAGTCCTAAAGACAGGAGGGACGTTATGGAGAATTAGATGGGCTGCCCATTCTTGTTGTCATTAGTATGTTCTTGCAGGCTTTCACATATGTAAGTATGGGCATATATTACAGCTTATTCACACAATAATTAAATACACATTTTCCCATCCTGTAACAAAATCGTTTCTTACAGAGATTACATTCTGTTTTTCTGGCATAGACATTTGAAGGGGGTTATATTTTAGATGGATTGTGTGACCTGATAGCAAAAGGCTAAACTGAGACCAACTGCATAAGTATTTTGAGGGAAATTCTTCAGATCAACCAGTTGACAACAACTAGCAGCAAATGCATCAGTGTCATGAACACTGAAAATCAGTCCTCTGGCAGTGGGGATTCTGATGTTAGAGTTTATAAAGAGTAATGTGGTATCATGAATTATTCAAGACCATAATTTCATGATATGCTGGGCTTAATGGCTACATGTCTGTAGCTTCAATCTGTGCCTCATTTGTGAACTCAACTCTTTGAGAGTGGTGCTACAGGTAAGGTTACTGAAATCTTGGTTAAAGCCACTCCAGGAAGAGGTTAAGGGGCTGTATAATACATACACAGGCCATGGCCATGAACACATATGGAGCATACAATAGCCTCTTGGCTATGAAATTGCACTAAAATTTCCAGTCAAGCTTGTTTCTTCATGTGAACAGTCTAGGGACAGGAGCTAGCTGGTATGTTTACTTGTAAATGTCTGTGCATTACATTACTGCTTCTGGTGAAAGACAGGGATGAGTTTCAGGCCATGGACAACTTGCATATCTGCAGAGCAATACTAAGGTACATCTGCAGGGCAGCTGGATCCCATAGCCTGGCAGCTGTGGCAGAAAGGATTGTATGAATCCTCCATAATCTCTTCAGTGCAAATTCAGACAGGTTATCCAAGCTCTCAGTGTTGAACACTGTAGTTCACCTGACTGAGTTGGCTTGAAATGTTTCGGGACTTGCTTACTTCATCTTAGCTGTGGGAATAGCGTTGAAAGGACATGGGACATTTGTCTACACTGTCAACACAATACGTTGGTAAGTACACTGTAAAACTGATATACCTGTAGGTATGCCTACCTATACATACATGTATATTAGCCTCTGGATATGTATTTATGACTTCTGACTGGTGGCCAGATGTTCTTTGTACCAGCTAGCTCCATGCTGAAGCTTTTGTGTGATTATTAATATGGTAAGTTGTACTTAAAGCACAACAGTGCCTGCTGGGCTCCTGGGCAGGGTGTATAGACCTGTCAAAAATACACAGAGCCCTTCAGACTGCTGGTCTTCATAACAGGCTTGAGCAGTGACTTTTGCCTAATGGAAGGATGTAAGCCTTATGCAAGCAGCTAAGGTAGTATGAGAGTGTTTCAGCTACAAAAGTGTATAGGGTTGGCTTTACAATGGAACTGCACAAAACTGCATTGAAAGGGTCTAAAATATTCACATTCTGAATTAACTGAACTATTCTCTGACCAAATAATATGTTGCATAGACTGTTTTTTAAAAATACATATTTATGCTGAATGATATGCTTTCTCCCTTAGGGAAGATTTTCAGCCAGTATATGGTGGTTTTGTAATCTGAGCTGATGTTTAACATCTGAGCTGAGTCACCAGATTTGAATCCAAAGGAGACTAGAATATGCATGTGCACTTTCTCTCTCTTTCCTTCCCCCCACCCCCACCACGTATGGCAACATCCCTGTGAAATTCCACCACGGTGATTTTTAGCTTCACCTCAAACCATCTGAATACAGTTTTCAGAAGTAAATTCTGGTGCCAGTTGTATTTTCCTGTCAGTGAGTTCAGAGATGAGTTAGCAGATCAAAGGCAGGGTATTCACAGCGCAGTTTACTTTTTGTTGTTTTGCCAGTGGTTTGGGTATGACTCAGAAGGGCAGGAAAGGAAAAGGACATCTAGACAAAATTCTGTCCTCTTTTGCTTAGTCTCAGGTTACTTCATCTTCCTCCACAAGTCAAAAGAGGGAGTGATTTTGGTTCTCTGAATTGCTTTCTGGAGGAGCCTCTGACTCTTCACTGAGGAGGCCAGCTCCCTAGCACAGCGCCTGCCTGGCGTAGGGCATGTAATGTAATCTGGCATTCACATGGAGATGGATTGAATGGAGAAGTCAAAACACTTCTCTTAGAAGGTTTACAAAATGCTGCATCTTTCAAGATGCTTTAATCGACTTCTGTGGCAATTTCCTTGATTATAAAGGAAACCCGATTAAACGATCCTGCACATATAGATTAGTTTTTGGAAACTAGCAAGTTTATTAAATTCTTTCATCATCATTGCTTTGGGCTAAGCTGCTTCTAAGAGTGTCCAGAAATTGTCCTATAATGAAAGTCTAGGGGGCTTTGAGGAGAAAGTAAGCAAATCAGCAGAAAAATGAAGTGTCCCAGAATTTAAATTGTCTCTTTGCACTTCTAGATAGAACAACTAATATTTCAAGACAGCTACATCCAATTAGCTTAAAGCTGAATTAAAGTTGAATTTTAGTCCATTTAGGAAAAAATAAAGAACATTTAAGTACTTAAACTGTATCTAAATCCTGTGTCAGTTATGATGGTAGTTTCCTATCATTTTTAGTATCTTTTCAAGAGCACCCCAAGTGAAAGAAATACTCAAAACTGGTTATTCAAGGAAAAGCAGTGAATACAAATTTACTGTCAAATGTGCAAATTGGAAGAACTGGGTGTAAAAGAGAAACACATTTCCCTTTTAATCTCTCTATCTTTAGTATCCTTGTAATTAAAAAGGAAATGGTGTCGGAGGTGTAATGATGTAATTTTTCAATTTTATGACATTTCTCTTGTGCTTTTAATCCAATCACAAGTTCTCTAGGTTTAGAATGATCACTTTTTTCCTCCAACATATCCATCACTGCACTTACTTGTATGATATACTTTCAGAATCTATTATTTAAAACATGCAGACCTAATGAGCACTCAGGCAGTTTATGTAGCAATATTGAACAGTTATGGCTATATTTCGGCTGAAGGATCTCATCAGTTCTTGCCTGATGTTGATGCTCAGAACTGTGCAGTTATGTAGTATAATGGTGGTTATAATTTTGAAATACTGAACCTTATGGTCTAGTGGAAAAATACTCAATTTCCACTACATGATGCAAGGTGATACTGAATCATCCTAAAGACTTAGGATATAGCCGTGGTCATGTAAATAGAGAGGCCTTATCACGCTCTACTTGGTCAACAGTGGAGAAAAATAGAGAACCCAATTTTTTTTTGGCTCTTGAATACTGTGACAGCTTTTACATTCATCTTAACCTGGATGGCTGAATAGGAAGCCTCCAAACATTCTAGCTTAACTGGAATCTGATAAAATGTTAGTTAACGGAGAAGAATCTTAATAATCATACATTAAAGTACTTTTTGAGAGAAATTCTGGTTTGTGTGTCGCAGAAAAACCTGATGAGTAGAAATTCTTGGAAATTTCCCAAGAGGAATAACAAGAAAAGGGCATCTGAGCAGAAAGGAGAAGCTTTTCTCTTATTTCTGTCTGTATAGAAAAGGATGCTTCACATCAGCTTTATCTAATATGTTTTTAAACAGACTAAATCTGTGTCTCCAAATAGTCATATAATTACTAGAATGTATGCCTGGAAGGAAATTTAAGGAGCTGTGGAGTTCATCTGTTTGTCTCAGGCAAAATCAGTTTCTGATGAACTTGCTGAGTAAGTAGGTGGTAAATGTGATGCGGAGGTGCCCCTCTGTCCTGCTGGCAGAGGTAAATACACAACAGCTCTAAAGGAGCTTGGCAGCTCTTTAATGCTGAGATAAATGCAGACTGGTTAAGTTTGTGAGTTAACCATATGGTTAACCATCACCCAGCCTCTTAGCCAGGTGTTGCAGCTGACAGTGAATTCTGATTGTTCTGCTTTTGTCAGAGTTTCTTACAAGTTTGAAGACAGCAAATGGATAGCTACAAATGGATTGTAGCCATACCTTATCCCAGAAAATAGGCTAGGTTTGGATTCTTTGGGGAGAAAAATGCTCAAATTCCGGATTTATTAAAGAAGCATTTTATTTTCTCAGCCGCTTACAGCTCTGAGCTGATCAGTTTGAGCCCTTTATTGTAGCATTTATAGATCTTTGTACTGAACAAAGCAATTTGTATAGTTGGGAAACCAGAATGTTTTCTGTTCTTCTTAGTTCTGCCTGTATAATTATGTGGATTGCTTATATCAGCATAGGAATAGCATTCGAGGGAGATACCAAGCATCATCAGAATGTGTCTAAAGAAGAGCAGCAAAGGTTGCGAACGGTCTGGAGAACAGATCCCATGAGGAGTGGCTGAGGGAACTGGGGCTGCTTAGCTTGGAGAAAAGGAGGCTGAGGGGAGACCTTATCGCTCCCTGCAACTACCTGAAAGGAGGATGGGTTGAGGTGGGTGTTTTTCTCTTCTCCCAAATAAGAAGCAATGGAACAAGAGAAAATGGCCTCAAGTTACCCCAGAGGACCAGGTTCAGATTGTATATTAGGAGAAATTTCTTCAGTAGAAGGTCTGTAAAACACTTCAGCAGGCTGGCCAGGGAAGTGGTGAACTCACCGCTCCTGGAGGTATTCAAAAGGCGTGTAGTGCTTAGAGACATGGTTTAGTGGTAGGCTGGGCAGTGTTAGGTTTATGGTTGGACTGGATCTTAAAGGTCTTTTCCGACCTAAAGGGTTCTGTGAGTGGGAAGAAAACGTGGGGGTCAGTTGATCTCAACCATCTGCCCGTCTGATGTACAGCGACAGGGATGCTGAGATGCAGAGCACTTTCCCTGCCTAGCCGTGGCTGATGGCTGCTGTGCTGCCCACCTCCTCACCTCACTCCTCTTGTGATGACCTGATGTTGCAGTGCAGTGACATGAATCCAGCCCTCCAGTGATACGTGTTAATTGTTGCTTCCCTGCACCTCTCAGGGTGCAGGTCTGGTCCAGCGTGTGACCACTCATGCTCTCGGGGCCAGACATGTATTGTTGGTTTACAGTAAGTGCTGTGGGAAGAGGTTGTTAGCAAGACCTGTAAGCCACATAAAAGATCACTAACATAAACAAGAAATGAATCACTGTTATGAGTAAGATAAACATGGCAGTGTGTGAACTCTGGTTTGTTTTGCCATGGTGGGGTGGGATTTTTTGGTTATTCCTGTGCTGGAACTCCTGGACTTTCATTCATGTATTCTTTTTTAAACTACTGAATGTATGACTGCATGTCAGAAAAGGTTTAATGTTCCTTTTCAGTCTCATTCAGTGAAGAAGACTGGGCAAGGAGACTTTTCTTATCTGTGTTTTGTATATTAAATGGAACTTTTTCTGAGTTCTGGTGACTCTGTGATTAGTAATTGAGGAGTATAGTTAGACAGAAATAATCCTGAACCTGAGCCATTTAGAGATTAAGAGGAAATCAGTTCTATTTCTCTCTAAGCTTCTTGTCAGGTATTGAAGGAAACTCTGTGATACAGATAAGCAGCTTTTGTACAGGTTTCACTTTTCAACTAAATACTTTGCTAAAGTTAGTATCTGCTGGTTTCTCAAATGCCTGTATTTTCCCTATGCTATTGATTCAGTTTCCATGTTTCAGCTTGCCTTCACAAAATAATATGCCTTGCCAGCTTGGTCTGATACTCAGTGAAGTTGCTGCTCTCATCACATTCAGCCTGATTAGCCAAACCTTCATGGCAGGGCAGGTGCACACAGCTAATCGTGGGTATTGTCTTTACAGTATAGTCTGAATCCAAATGCTGCCTCAGTGGTGCTTAGCAGGAATTGAAGGTGGGAGGGTAATTTTGATTTTCAGGTCTGGTAGGATGTATGCATTAGTGTATTGTTAGTTATGTGATTAATGCTGGACACGGGGAATTGTTAACCAAATGTCAGACAAAACAGTTCCTTTTGTAGGCAAGAAGGCACTGTGCAAAGTTTTCATCCCTTGCCCATAATGAAGGCACTGGCTCTTTTTTCCCTTCCATCACTTCTTATGGTTTGGGGTTTATGGTAATCGTGTTTTTCACTTTTACAATTTGAATCTCATATTTCTCTCTTTACAAATCTCCTTAACCTCCCAGCTTACTGTGGAATGCTATGTAGCAGAGTACTGTCTGACACTAGGGCCCCTTTATAACCTTTTACACTGAATTTAGAAAACATTCTAAAAGCTTACAAGTCCTGGATTTTTGGAGGCATTTTTTCCATGATAGGAGCTCATTTTCATGCTAGTTTGGCTTGTTCATTGCAAATAGTTTCAATTGTTTTCAGTTACGTGATTTGTTGGGATCATTGTTTTAATAATGACTTTAAGATACTTGGATTTACAATTTGTAACTTTTTTCTCAGTCTGTTCTCATCTCTCAAACAGTCAGGTGGTCTGAGCTAGTACAAGTTAGTTCTCATGTGTCCTTAAACATGGATGAGTTTGTCCATCTGCCACATATATACTTTCAATATGTTCCAACAAATGTCAGTGCTGCCCTGGGTACAGTGTACTGCTCTGCAGCTGAAGGAGGCTTTTTATTCCACCTATTAAAACTTTGTCTTTAACTTGTAACCCTGCTGCTTGATACTTATTTTGCAGTGATTTTACTGCCATAAAACCACTGGATACAGTAGTTCCAAATGACATAAACCTCTAGTTGTGAGATAGAAGAAAATCAACTTAATGGCAAGATGTCAGTCTGTGAATTAATCTCACCTGATCTCCTTGTGCAGAGGGTGGTGGTACCCAGTCCACCGCCCTTTGAGACTTCTGGTCTCAAAGTCATCCAGTATTTTCAGATTTAGTGAATAAAAAGCTGCATAGAGAAACAAGGTACTAAATTCTCTGACTCTCATTTAAGGCCCATTATACCAAAGTTTTGTTTTAGTTACTGGCAGTGGTGTCAGAGTGCACAGGAACATGACAGAGAAAAGAGATAGTGAACGCCACTGACGTCCAGCACCAAAAATAACATGTTTTGTGTATGCAGCCAAACATTGGTCGTGTCAGGAAAGACTGTGTCATGTACTTTGTGAGGTAAATATGGTAATCTCCGTGCCACTTCTGCATATGTAGAAATACTGAACTTTATTTTTCTTTCCTTTTTGGCAATATTTGATTCTGAACCATGTACAGTGTGGAATGAGTTGCATACAACTGGATGAGTTGAACTTGTATTTTTCCCCTTTGTTAGTTTTTAATACCTCAAAACACCTCCCACTTTAAAAGCTGAAAAATGGCAGAAGAATTTGTGATGCACTGGGAGAGTGCATATACTGTTATTAAAAAGAAAACTAAAGATGAGTAATAGGAAATAGAAGTCAAGGAAAGAGACAGGTTTTGAAGGTTCATCATGTGGGGAAAGAGGAATGAATAGGAAAAGAAAGCCCTCAAAATAGGAAAATTGCACACCCCCCTTTTCTTTTTCTTGTTAAAATCCCATTATTTCTGAATCACAATCGTTGGGATCTCCAAGTGCTCTACTTGTTTTTTTCTTCTCAATAATTAAATGGTTTTTGACCTCTAGAGGCAGAGGTTTCTGTTTAATGAACCAGTTGTCAGATATTTGATTGATGGTGGTAGTGTTCTGTAGATCTAATTACAATTATAATACTATGGAAGTGGCCAACCAATCCATTCTCTTCTCATGGGCTCTACCTAATTCTGCATTATAGGCTTCCTTGCTTGAAACAAGAAAGATAATAGCAGGTGACACTCAGCACTGTCTGACAGTGCTGGAGTTATTTTAAGAGGACAAATAGATCTGCGTATGATAGCTGAAGGCTATGAGACCTTGGAGAAAGCTCAAGAATAATACACAGGTATCTCTATGCTTTTTTGAATACACACATTTTTCTTATATGTGGTTATTTGTATGCATAAAAATGAGGAAATCTTTCCTGCAGTATGTATCCTTCAGAGAAGATACGATAATGGAATAATTGATGTTGTCACTGCTTAAGTTGGGATCTAGCCAGAAACGTTGAAATACTACTTCCAAATTGTGTGAAGAGGGTAAAGAGCTCAGGACACAATTTCTTCCTGGTGAGCTCTGAAGTTGTTGCTGGACAGGAGAACTGTTTTGGTTTGATTTGGATTTGGAGGAAATACATGATTTCTATTCCAGGGAAATATATACGGAAGATCATTTTCACAGTTTTGACTGAAAAACACATTACCAGAAGATTCATTTTCTTCTGAAGACAAACAGTTTTGCTTGACGAGGAGCATTTTATTTCCTCTGTAAAATAAAGAAACAGTTTATATAAATGTAGCTTTTGAAAAAGGCAAACTGTTTTGCTCAAAGTCACGTAGCTTAGATAAGGAAATTTTTAAGCTCCTTCTGTTGCAAGAGATTCCCCCTCACCATTCTGTGCTCCTATGAGCTGTTCCTCTTTTAATGTTTCACTATTCTTCTCTTTCATTTCTGATGATTTATCTCAAGTTGTGAGTAATGTGAGGGCTTATTGTCAAAATGCAATACTTTTAGCTATGGATAAAGAGATGCGAGTTCTGCTTCTGAAGGTATGGTGTGATGTTATTGGCATGGCCATTTGGTGAAGAGCATCTGCTAGTCCGCAGGGCTAGAGAAAAGCTGTTGATTTATGAGGCCTTTATTTTATGATTTATGGAAAAGAACAACAAAATCTGATGGCATAGAGAAGCTAAATATATATCCATAGTCTAAAGTACCCCAGTCAGTGGTCTCATGTGTTTTTGTATAGTATAGAGGATTTCAGAAGCTATGTTTTGTATCTTAAAAACTAAAATCCTTACAAAGTGATTTTATAGTAGTGATACCATATTTCTACTGAAATATGTCCAGCCTTGTTGGTATCAACACTTCACTGATTCTAAACATGCAGTGCATAGAGTGTTTTGTTGGAAACTAACATATCTAAGTGAAAGTACATTATATACTGCTGTGATATCTTTGGTGGATGCTGAGTTCATTATCTCTTCAGTCTTCAAGCTACTACCAGACTTTAATTAGTGTTATTACTGTGGCTCTTCTTGCTTGATAAATGATCTTGGATGTTTTCCTTTCTGTTGCTTTTTGGCTTATAAATGTTATTTCATGGTGTGTGGTTAACTGAAGTGATAGAGTAATGAAGTAAAAGATTATACTGAGTCCACTTCAGGAACATTTAGGAACATTTATGCACCAGCACATCTCCATTTAATATTTGTCTGAGTAACTTGTCTGACTTTAACACTTCCTTATTTTTTGTCTTCACTATAGATCTCTGAACAACAACTTTTTCACGTAAACTGACGGAAGTGGAGAAGAGAATGGCCAGTTCAGCCCGAGAACATCTGCTTTTTGTGCGCCGCCGCAACCCGCAGCTACGGTATACTCTGAGCCCAGAGAACCTGCAGAGTTTGGCATCTCAGGGCCCCATGGCTGAGAACATGAACTTGCAGCGTGCCAACAGTGACACAGACTTAGTGACCTCGGATAGCAGGTCTAGTTTGACAGCCAGTATGTATGAATACACCTTGGGGCAATCTCAGAACCTCATCATTTTCTGGGATATTAAGGAAGAAGTAGACCCGACTGACTGGATAGGACTTTATCACATAGGTAAGTCAGAAATATTACTGTAATTGTAATATTGTAACATTTCTGTGTGTTTCTTGATGTTTTGCCACTTCATATTTCCTTTTCTAATTCATATTCTGGCACACTGCATTGTTAGTCTGAAGATAAAGTTGAGGTAATAGTGCTGAGAATTACTTGAAATTTCTCTTTGTTTTTCTTAGTGCAATTAACTATATAAAAATGTGATCCTAATCAATGTAGATCTGTTTCTACAGTGACCTGCTAGGAGATGTGTGCATACAGTTTTCTGTTTTCACTCTGCTGGTGGCTGGCTCTCATACTGGAAAGTTTGCAATACTGTATGCTTCATATGACTTGACATGCTTATTGTCCAATGTTCTTGCAGGTTTTCTGACAAGTAGATTCTTAACAGTTGTGAAAAGTTGATTTGTTTGTCTTTGATTTTGTAGAACTAAAATGGTATCAATTCCGAAGAAGTGGGAGTTTCTGTTTATGAAGAATTCTTGTAGAAGGAAATCCTCTGAAGAGACTGTTTTGTGTGCTTTCTTGTGCTGTCCAGGATATCTCATAGGACAGAGCTGGAAAGAGCTTTAGCCTGGTGTAGAAGGGCCTGTGGGCAGTGTGTGCATTAGCAAATAGTGTGGCTCAGGAGTGGATCAGTAGGGCAAAGTGGTTGAACGGTCAGCAGCATATTTGAGTTGGGATTTTCCATTGTGTTACATTTAATCACGTCCTTAGATCCAGACATTCCTACTGTGTGTGTGGTTTGGAGCTGTCCAAAGGACAGTCTTTATGTGTCCATGCTAGGAACTGAAGCGCAGCTAGAGGGTAGCTTTAGTGATACATGGGGGTTAGTTGCCTTCTCAAGGAATCCAGTTCATGTGCACTAAGTTACTCTCTGAATTTAACTGGTGCTCAGTAAGTGAGACTGATAGGTTGATTTGTTTCAAAATTGCACTGCTTCTCTGAACCTAATTACTCATGAAGAAAGGAACTGTCAACTCAACCTGTCAAAAGCAGGTATAGCAGAAACTGGTGGAGACAGGTCTGACTGCTGGAATTTTGTCCCTGCTGGGTCTAAGCTTGGTGCAATGAAATTTGGTCTCAATAGAATTTTGGAGAGATATTTGCTGTGCCAGCTTTTTCCAAGGTGTTCCATCTCTGCATCACTTAATGTTACAGGCTGTGTAGATGCTGTTTCCAGTTCTCATTCTTTTTTTGTCTGATATTTTTTTCCAATGTTCCTGTAGCTCCACAAACTGGACAGTGTTGTCTTGTGCTATTCCAGTGCTTACATGGTTATATATATTGGAGCTGCTGCATGAGCTGCAGTCTCTCCTGGAATGAACTGTGGGTATGTGCTAACATTTAAGCTGCCTAAATGGAGTGTCTCCATAATAAACAGAAATTAATCCTCCCAACAGCATTAGCAACTGAAGTGTGATCTGTGCTGTAAAATGCACAGAGTGCTAAATGGAGCTTAAACACTCTCATTTAAATACATTGAGAGCTTCATCTGAATAAAGTTTTGACACCCCTTCCCATTGTTTCTTTTTTTCATGGTTCACAGCACTTCATGTTTGGTGTTCAGGATGCTCAAATACAGCATCTTTCTGTAAAATTCTCATTGGTTCTTATTGTAGGCTAGAAGTGATTTTTATCCTACTTTCATGATTAATAGTATTACTTTCAGTGTGTTGAGCCTCTAAAGTACAAAAAAAATTAAATTACCACAGGCTAAGAATCAGGCGAATAAGGAACAGCCAAATTTATGGCTTTTGGGGCTTAAAGCCCCCATCATGCTACTGTGTAATACCAGAGTGTTAGAGTGTGTTGAGTTTCCTGGTTTTGTGTTACATGATGAAAGGAGCTCATTCACATTAGCTTTTGTCTCCACTGCCACTTGAAATCCATGAGTACTGGTGAGAATTTTGTTACTGATTTAAAATAGATTTGAGCAGAGTCTTTCCTTACAGATTTGTGTTTTCATCATTCTGAACGATGGAGTTGCATGGGTTTATACAGCAGAGAGCTAAGGATATACTCAGCCTGATAGACCTGCCTGTCTATCTTTGATTTAGGTTTATTGATAAACTCTTTCTAGTATTTAGCATCTTTTAAAAATAAAAAAAAATATTAAAAAAGTTGTGTGAGTACAACCTGAAAACTTTTAATTTACCTAAATTTGATAGACATAGTTAAGGTAAGTTAAACCTTACAGGATTGTAGGATTTTAAGTTCTTTGTAATAATTGCCATGAAGTATGTCCAGTTCCCACTTACTCCTTTGGAAGCTGAGGACACTCACTTCTTGTTTTCTTAGGAGAGGGATGTTTGTGGGTGAATATATTTAAAAACAAAAGCACCATTCTCAAACACATTATTAATATTCAGTGTAGTTGCTTGAGGTTATCCTTCCTGTTCTTCCTTTAGAATGAAAACCATTTCACTTACAAAGTTGCTTTGCTACTGCCTACTGAAGGCAGTGTAAATTGTACTCAATAACATAAGACAGCACTGGGGCTGTGCCAGCCTACTGCTGGACCTCCAGTGTCCCCCCACATCTTCTAGTAAAGCATCAGTTTTCAAGGAGCTAGGAACAGAAAAAGGCAAATATTTTGCTCTTATTTAATAAAACCCCATAGCATAACTAAAAATACAGTAATGTGGCTTTTTATTTTTTTTTAATGTTGGTTGTACAATTAACTGTCATCAATTGGATCAGTGTTTTGAGGGGGGAAAAATAGTTGTTAATTTTGTAAATGAAGAGAAGGTGAAGTTCTAAAAAGGAGCATCATTCTGAGCTCAGGTATTAGTACAGAGAGATCTGGCAAAAGCCAGAAGCGATCCAGGTGCATTTTCACTTCAAATTAATTTTGTAGAATAAATGCAATATAAAAGGAATTGAAGATGACACACTGGAAGCTGTTTTGCCTCTTCGTTCATTAATTTATTTAATTAATGTGCTCTTATTAGTTTGTTTTGTGAGAAAGCAGTTCTGTGCTTTTGAGTGTGGTTTTCCTGCAGGGCTAAATCTGCAGTGATTCACCAGGAATCCCACCAAACTTGTTAGATCCTATTCTTGTTAAGAGCCTGACACACAACTGTACACATTGATCCAGACATGGTGCAGTTGGTCACAAGACTGTCAGTAATCAGAGTCACTGCCTTTACTACTGGGTGGTTAGCAGATGATTGGCTTACACTAGGGAGTAGTAGATGGAGCTTCTTCTAGTGCAGTACAACTTCAGTGAAGAGTTTGGCCTGCTAAATGGTTATGAAAATAGTTGTTATCTTTTCAAAAGAGGAAAGCCATAGGGGAGAAAGACAGAATCATCTTATTCAGAAGGACTGATGCTTTTTTTTTTTATTATTCTATTTAAAATGGATGTGATTTTTTTTTCCAGAATTGTGTTTTTTATTATTTGAGAAAGGAGGGAAGTCATAAATGAACAAATACTTTGTAGAGAAGACTGCATATTTTATTAAACATTAACTCACTATAATGTCATCAGGATAATCATCTGCAGTAACTTTTGGTTTTTCATTTTTAAATGCAAGAAGTGGAACCTAACTGTGAAAAATGCTCTACATAGCTAAATTCATCCTCAGTTTTTCACAAATTTTGTATTTTAAAGAATGTTTTTAGTTACATGTGTGGGTTTGCTGATTTTAGTACCATACTCATGTCTTCCTCTGTTCATCACTTTGTGCAGCTAAAATGTGATCTGTTTTCTTGTTGAGAGACTGCTTTGTACAGAGGGTTGTCTTCTTTTTCAGTGGATTCCTAAGGATTACAAGAAGGAAAGTGTATGTGAGAGACGCAGCATATTATGTGAAAGCAAACATGCTTTTTCCTAACTATTTCTGGTTTTGTACTGTCTGAACTTTCTACAGTGTCGGTACCACTTCTTGAACAGTCTTGTCCATCAAGTTTTGTTGAAGCATCTTTTTAGCTCCAGAGGCAAAATGCGTGGAGAATGTAGATAACACATCTATAAAAGCACAGAAAGGTGTCCCACTGAGACTGCATAGAAGGGAGAAATGTTATTTCTGAGTCTTAGCTCTGCTCATCGGGCAGTGTTGCATGAAACATGAAATTGTCAAGTCTGAAATACAAGTTTATTTTGATTTCAGCTTAAATCTGCCTAGAATGGGCTTCTCATTTCTTCTTTTAGGACCAGTTCTTGTCACTTGAAAGTGGCAAGGCATGATGAAATTTGGAGAGGGGGCTTTCTAGTAGAGGTGTTGTACCTGTGCTTACTCTGAGGAGTAAACGTAGACTTTTAATGTTTCTGTCCCAATGAGAAGGAATGAAGAGGTCCATTCTCTCAATTATTTTTTTTTTTTCAGCTTAAAAACCAAAGCAATGAAAAAAATCCCACCCTAAACAAAAAAAAGCCCAAACCCTCCCTAGGATTTAGATTGAAAACCTTCTTCATCTTTTGAAGTGGTAGAAGACTGTAGAATTTAACACTTGTTGCATCCTGTTAGTCCCATGAAGTTATCTTGTTCAGTACTGACCCAGCTTTTCCTCTGTACGTGAGTGTTTTAAAAATGGTTGTTCCAAGTAATATGTATGTTACTGGAGTTTTTCAGACATTTTATCCTCTAATAAAGAGGAGTCTGCATCTTGCTATGGGAAGAATGGTCAGGCTCTGAAGTCCTGTGGTGAGTAAGGCTGAGCAAAGTATTGGACTCAGTTTGAAGGGACTATGAGACACACCAGTTTTCTTGCTGCATAGCAACAGGATACTGTGACCTCCTTGGGAAGTGAGAACTGTTCAGGAAGATGAGCAGGTTGACTCTCCGCTGCTTGTGGGATGGTGAGGGAAGTTGAATCTTGATGAGTTTTATGGGTTGCCATAAAGTCTCATATTTAAAGAAATCAGAAAACACAAAGAACAAAAAGTCAGGAGAGAGAAGCAAACTCTACTTTTGGTTCAAAAAGATTAACTCCCATGGCCCAATTGCCCACATTGGCCTAGTTTTGTCCTAATTTATGGAGTCCTAGTTATGAAATGAATGCCCTTATTCTAGAGATCCTTAGCATATTTAAAATGCTGGCTATCAAAGGTCTTTGTATTTATTTCCATTGGCTGCTTTTCACAGGCTACTTGGCTTTTTGTTATACCTACAGCATGGATCCACAACAACATTAAAAAAAACAAAACAAAAGCCGCTGATGCAAAGTTATATAGGGCAATTCAGATAGGATCTAGGTTTATACTAAGCCTTCTAGGGTAATGGAGTTCAGAGGCTCTTCATTTCAGGTCAGACAAGATTAAAAAGGAAAAAAGCTTTCACAGAAGCTGCCTTAAATACGCTCAAAATAGTGGCTAACATTAGATAGAGAGATCATAAAATGTTAAGATACTTTATTCCAAGAAGATTTCTCTGGTTTCCATTATAGAACACATACAAAGTAATAACTTCATTATATTCCAGAAAAGCCTGATTATTCAGTCGACTTTTTTTTCCCCTTCCTGTTTTAGCAATATAAGTGCCTCTCTATACTTTCAAATCTGAGCAGTGCTGTTCATGTCTACTGACTAGTTGCTAGGCATTACAGTATAAGTTGTGGTTACTTCTTATTTTGTCTGCAAACTGTAGGCTTGACTTTTTATGTAGAAGAGTTGGTCTTTACCCAGCTGGCTTCACGGCTTAGGCTCTTTGGCTTAGGCTTCCAGGAGGCTGGCATTGTGCTATTTGTCATCAACCAGTGGGGATTTTGGTGGTTTTTATGATATCATCTGAATACCTAAGCGGTGTGGTGTTTTTTGTTCTCTTCAGAAATAAACAAAAGGACCAGCTATGGCTATGAAGCTCTGGAAGAGCTATACCTGTGCATGTGGAGATGTCAGTGAAATTCCCATTGGAGATGTATGCTTAAATAATATGTATAGCAAAGCAAAATTCATGGTCAACAATAAGTAGGATTATAGAAGAGAACTTGAATTCCTCTTGGCCTGCATCTGGGATTGGCACTAGTTTGTGAATGTCTGATGTTGGTAGTTGTGATAAGCAAAAGTGTGGGGAAAAAGCTGCCCTGAAATATTTCATTTGCTTCATATTTAGGGAAAAGTCACCTCTTGAGTGGGATAATGAAAAGTGAAGACAGTCCAATGCGGAATTGTATCCTAAAATATGGGGCGAGGCTTACAGTCATTTAAAAAAAATTATAACAAAGCAAGGGGCTTCAGAAGCTTTCCTTCCAGGTACTGCATTTCAGTCTTAATCTTTCCTTTCTTTCTGGATCCTGACCCACGTGCAAAGATACTTTTTCCCCAACACAGAATTTGGTACTTTCCCTTCCTCAGTTGTGAGCTAGTAAGATTTTGCTTAAAAATCAGTGTGTGGACAATACAATACCTTCTCTTTACTGCAAAAGTTACAAGGCATGACTAGAAGGTGCTTTGTCTATGCATTTTCATTGCGTACAACAGATACCTTAAAAGATACACTCACTACATTAAAATACACTGGTGGTATTTGTTTTAAGAAGAATTACTTCCCTGCTAAAAAAGTAAACCAAAACCTAGAATCTTGTAGCATGATATTTGTGTCTGGAACAAGTTCAAGCTGTGACAAGGGGTTGCCAGAACAACCAAACTTTTCAGTTAATTGTATGTTGTTAAGTTTTTGAGATCCCCCTGACCTGAAAGCGAGACGAATGTAGCTGCAGGGAGGACACCTTCATCTGTGGTGTCAGTATCTTTCCACTGCAAGAGGTTTTGGCAAGAGAACATTTATAATCCTTTGGATAGAAAGCAGTGTTCTCCTTATCCTGCCTTATTGATGCAAGTAGCTGTTCCAGCAGATGGGAAGATAACAAATACAAACACTGGATAATGGAAAACGATGTACACTTCTGAGTTTGTAATATTTCAATTTGCCATAAAATTGCCTTGTGTTAGCTTGGTTTTTTATTTGTTTGAAGGAGGTTGGCTTTCATTTTGACTTTCTTTTTTGAAGACATTTGCTTAGCTAGTTTCTGTCGTCAAACCAACGTGCCATGCAGTATTTCACAATAATTTGAGAAAAACCAGTTACTCCAAATTCCTGACAACTGGATTGAAAAGTACTTGCATTAATTCATCTATTGATTTGTTTCATGTAAGTAATAGATTATGAATTAGTTTTGCATTAAGCACAGTGTTGGAATTCCTTCTGTAAATTTTTTATGACGTTCTTGGCTCCTTCATCTATGTAATTTATCAGTGACTACAGAAAACTGAATTAATGGAGGAGTGTTATCAGCTGAGTGTTAAATACAGTATGTTAAGGATGGGACTGGTGTAGATAAAACCAGTGCCACTTAAAAACATGAGAAACACACATACTAGGACTCTGAAACTACACTTTATTGGTGGAGATGTTTAATATAACCTTTTAATATATGCTGATACACATAAATTACAAGGTTATAAATTATAAAGGTTCATAAATTATAACTGGAGGAGGTTACTGAAGGTGCCAGTTGATCCTGATAGGCCTTCTTTCCTAGGAAAGCTCATCAAGATATATCTTGCATGTTATGCTGTTTGAGGGACAAACAATTCCAGAGAATGGCCAGATCTGACCATCCTGAAGCTCCTTTTGTACAGAAGAATTTTCAGCTAGGCCTGGGCTTTACCCAGCCCTTGCATATTTTGCCACTTTGGTGTAAGAGAGGTACTGCTGTGGGGTGAAGATACTACAGGAGAGCAGTTAAACTGATTATGCTTAGCTGGCGGTTACCCCTTGGGAAGAACAAAGCTTACAAATGCCCGCATTGGCAGTGTTTCCTGTCTCTCTGCCCAGCAGCATCTAGGACGCCATTGCTCTCACTCTGGTAGGCAGCCAATTTCTAGACAAGCAAATCCCATGCTTCAGAGCTTTGTTTCAAGGTCTGGTCAAACTCTCTTCGAGAGATCTGCCGCCTTTGTCTAACAGTCATTCAGAGTTAATGTCAAACTGTTTAGTCTTCAGTTGTATTTCAAGTCACTCATCACTTATTCCATCACTAATGTGTCAGTAGTCCTTGAAAGGTTATAAAAATTAGTAGATTCGTTGCCCTTGTTATTCTGCCCTGACCTTGGGAATAAATTAATCCTTTACATCCCAATGTGCGGTAATGCAAAAAATGAACCTACAGTTTCCATTAAAAACCACTCGTTTCCCATGTGCTGTAGTAAGGAGAAGAGGAAAAGATAAACAAGGATTTATTACTTTGCCTGGAAGAAGCAAGATGAGTACTGTAAAGTGTTAAGTAAATGTAAAGGAGCTTATTTTGAAAATACATAGACTATATTAAAACTAACTTGCATAGCTACGTGGGTATATAATCTGATATTAAGGAAAGTGGACAAAGCCTATTTATTCTTAAAGGGCATATTTAAGAATCCAGTTTCAGGTTGATCTTTTCTTGCATGTCACTGTTAACATCAAGCACTCTTTAACTGTACATGGAAGAAGTTTTATGGAGAGAGGTCACTGATTTCTAGTTTTCTTACAGAAAGCGTGATTAAAGATGTAGTTTCTGGTTTTCCCTGATAATAATTCTCTGATTGTTGCTGTTCAGTTGCCATTAGACGTTTTCATTGTCAGATTTAGTATGAACTCTCATGCTCCATTATATAATTCCTTCCTTGAGAATTTAAGCTTTATCTGATGGTCATAAATGTGATTCATATGAGTGGAGTTGCACTTCAGGATAGTTTTTGACAGATTAAAGCTGAAAGCTTGGACCTACTATGTGTCATCTGTGAAAAGGACTAAGAATTGAAGGCATTTGGTGCTTTGCAAGATCAGGACCTTAGTCAGTGTTTTATCTTTGCCAGCAAATGTGGAAGTGCTTTCTTGCGTATGAAGCCAGTTAAGCCTAAATGGGTTTGGCTTTTTAAGCTGAAATATGCATAGAAAAAGCATTATAGTGCAGTAGCAGGCACGTACTGTTGTCACTGAGCTAAATATCTAATAATGACCTTATAAAAAAGAAAAAAAACATCTTTCTATGTTCACTGTAGCTTAATTTGTATACAGAGTTTCATGCACGGCATAGTTCAGCAGATGGTAGCCTGCAGGGAGAGGGAAAATTCAGTTCAAGAAAATTCAGTTCAAGTTTTCAACATAGATGCATCTCTGAATTTTAGTAGACTTATAGACAGGCAGTTGTTTTCAAGACGCTGAATAAGGAAGTGACAATCATATATGAAAGTCAACTATGAGTAAGATTTTTAGGAGTTATTGATGGGGTAGTACTCAGTGTATGAGCAACACCACTTCCTTTGATGTATTCCTGTAAATTATTTGAGCAATAAGATGAAAAGTGCATTGTCCAGTTTCCTTTGAAAAACCCCACACCTGTGATATGTTTTTGGCAAGTAAAATCAAAGACAACCCACCTGACTTGAGTGTCATTTCACCAAATGATGCAAACAGCTTTATGACTTTCATTGTCCATTCAGCTAGATGTTCTGAGTCATTAGCACATAAGATTTTGATTTTGAAGAGCAGTCCTAATTACAGCACACTTAATAGGGTGTACTCCTTCTCTCCTGCTCAAGCAGTTAAATAAAAATCATCACGTTTCAGATTAGCGTAAATTACTATCTTTGGTGCTACTGTTTACTGCCCATTGGCTGAGGAGCCCTAAACTGGCAGAGCATTTGTTTTCCCAAGACTCTACAGAAAGCTCTATTGCCCATTTAGCATCTCGAATGGGATGCAGGAGAGCAGCAGGAATAACTGCTGGGAACCTGCAGGAGTGTGTAACCAGGAGCAAGAGGAACTATCTCTTTGGCAGTAAGTAATTTGCCACTCAACCTGCTCAGCTGTGATATGCAGCAGTGACCCCAGCAGACAGGGTGTGATGGGATACGGTTTGTAGGCTGCTGTAATAGGAGTGCAGGTCTGATTGTGCTTTTTGTAATTACTTATTTATGCTCTGAGTTTACTTGTATTGCTGGGAGTAGCTGAATTGGCAAGCCTTTGTTCCTAGTTGTGTTTAATTCTAGGCTTGCTTTTTTGCCTGCAGAGTCCCAGGGAATTATTGCTCTTAGTAAATATTCTGCTAGGAATAAAAAAACCCCATGGAAATATTGTTATCTGTAGGTGCTTTCAAGATATTTACACAAATTAATAAAGCTTCTTGTAGTTAATCAAGACTTTGTATTAAAATACCATTTTAATTGCCAATGGAAAGCAGTCTTCTGTTTTACTAGGGTATGATTTACCATTTACTTTGAGATAGTTTATTTGATACTCAAGAATATTTATTGACATCTTGGTAATATTGTAGATATCTACACACCAGAAACTCTAGTTATTGTGACCCAATTGAAGCTATGTGTGAGTTGCTGGGTATGAAGTATGTTCATCTTAAAAATGTATTTGTCTAAACTAGAGTGTTATGATTCTTTACAGATGAGAAGAGCCTATTAAAAGTATTTGATTTCGAAATTTTGGAGCAGGATGAACTTGTTCTTTTAGAGATCCCATTTGCTCGCTATTCAAGGATCCAAATTACCACTTAGCATTACTCCAGTTCTCTTTTTGCTCGGATAAGGGTTGAGCAATTTCATTCTGAAAATTAACTTTCTGGAAATAAGCTACATAACCTGAAAAAAGGAGGTTTTTATTTTTATTTTTTTTTTTTTTAACCTGATACATTGGCTTGCATTGAGTGTGACCTAATTTGGTTATAGTTTTCCTCCGAATACTTGCAGATTTGACTTACTATGCAGTTAACCAACTGCTTTGTGTAGTGGAGCATGGCAGGATGCAGTGTGAGGCTGCTCCCTCATGGGCCGCCTGCTAATCCCATGGTTCTATTAGCTGCGATGTGAAACTACATCAATAAAAGAGCGGTTGGATGTTGGCTTTCCTATATGAGATGAAAGCTTTACAATATGAAATATTGTTGGATGTTGGAACTTGCATATTAAAAACTTATGTATGCTGGAGCTAGTAGATTGCAAGGGGGCATGCTAAGGTTTGGAAACCCATTTCTTTGCAGACCAAGTAGAGATGACTAATTGCATACAGGGATCAAGGGATATTTCTAACAGAGAAGTCATCAAATAGAAAAATTGTGTCCAAGGCAATCAGCTGGAAAGACTGAACAGACACTAATCCAAACTGTAAAGACTGTCAAGAGTATTGGTTAAAATAAGAAGGAGGCACCTTTTATCATCTTGATTGAATCTCTCTGAAGAATGACTTTGTGCTGCAAAGTCAGGGTGCAGTTTCTTCCCATTGCGGGTGCCCCAGTTGATCATTTCTCCAAGAGTGGGGTGGCATTGATGAGATTGCCTCTCAGTACTGGCTGGGGATGCTAACATGTTCTGGGAGATTCAGTATCATGTCTGGACCATGTTATGTTTCCAAAAGCTGTATGTGCATGTGGTGTGAACCTCCCAGGTGAAAGAACAGGCTTAACACCTATGCCAGCCTAGCACGTGGAAATATATCGTTCAGCCAAAGGCATCTGTTCAGCATAGCCATGCTGCTAAATTCATGTCTAATAGACAATGGCATGGAAAAGTTTTAATGAAAAATTGCCTTTTATTTTACTCAATGACTAAAAACATTCAAAATACTTGAGTCACGCTCATTGTGCTTCATAAGAATGTGAGAATCCAGAGAAGGGCCAAAGGACTTTGTAGTAACTACTGTTTCATGAGATCTGTGCTGTTTGATGGATTTTTCATTTGTTCCTGTCATGAGTTCAGATGTTTACCCTGAGAATGAGTGGTTCTTGGAAAGGCTGTAAAAATGTTTCTTGTTCTTTGCTTTTGTTTTCAAAGAGTTGAGCTTTTCCGAGACTGTGCACTTGAGTACATTACCCTTGAAGGTAGGGACTTCTTGTTTCCTTGTCCCTGGGTGATAACCTCCAGGTTGCCAGCATCCCCAGAGCTCTGTGATGAGGTGGTTCTATTGTGCATTGTGCATCTCACTGAAAAAGCTGCATAGTTTGACCATAGACCGTATGTCCCTGGGGGGTGAGCACCAGGGATCTGGAATAAAGTTCTATTGAGGCATAATGACAGCAATATTTTTAATTTAAATACTGGGGACATGCACTAAACTATTTCAGGAAGAGTTTTTTCATCTTCACAGGGAATAAAAAAAACCAAACAACAAAACCCACTTTACTTTCCTGATTAGCCATAATATGTTGCTTTTAAAGTGGGCGTAAAGAGAGTCATGATGATGGGAAACAAACATTGTGTTTCACAGAAAATATTTCAGGTTCTTTTAGAACTTCCTCCTGCTCATTTCTTTAGAAATCCAAGAGTGACTTCTCTTATTGTGTATGCATTGGATGAATTTCTTCCAGGATGTGTTGGCTCATTTCCTTGAGTACTTCTAAATTTTCTGGATTTTTTTCAGTCACAACAGATAGCTGAAAAAGCTTTAAGGAAATGAGTCAACCTCCTGAAATAAATTACTTACTGAATAGAGGATACTGTGTTTGAAATCACAGACACCCTTCATAGTTCTGTAGGTAGTAATTTACAGATACCCTCTGAAAATCTATTACATATACTCCATGCTCTAAGAGGATTTGGGACAAAAATACATACATACACACACACACACACACACACACATATATATATATGTATAAAAAAAGCACTTGAGCTTTGCTGTTAGAAATGTAGGGCATGTTTCCAGACTTCCAGGTATGAGCATGAGACATGTGTGGATTGGGAAGTGACAGGCAGAATCTCTAATGCAAATGAAGGATGTCCCTGGACTTGAGTGTAAATTAAGTGGAGTAAAGTAAAGACGCTGAGTAGAGGACTACCAAGCTTTCTTAAAATAGCATCCTGGATGCAAAGGCTGCACAGGCAATGATGTGGTTCATTCCTTATTTCATCACTCACAAACAATTAGCATTCTGATTTCAGAAGCCCTTTACTGATGGTGTCCTGCTGTCACCTAAAGCAGGTGCATTTAGGTTAAGAAGGGCTCATGACCTAGCTTCCCTCCTTTTGGTGCTGCAAGAGTCCCAACACAGAGTTTCTCTGCATGGGGCTTTGCTGAGTCACTGCACTGGCAACTGGCTGGAATCCCACATAGTTTGTCTAAAAATAAGTAAGAAGTCACCATTTTAGTAACATATATATCTTATACAGTAGGTAGGCAAGGCTTTGGGAGTTTCTTTGCTTCCCAAGAATTAGGTAGCAACTCAGGACAGAGATGAGGAAGCCAGCATCAAACATCATGATTTTGGATTTTCTCTCTGATAAGCCAAACTAAAAGTAAAACCAGATAGTCCTGAATTTATAACAGGTTCAACATCTGTATCTGAACTTTGAACTTGAATGCAGCAGTAATTAGCCAGCTTGCCCTGAGTTAGTGTATTACACAGGCGTCCCTGACGCAAGACACAAATACCGCATCTCCAAACAGATGACATACACTGCCAGCTTTTTAGGCACTCCAGAAAAATACATGGAGATCAAAATAGAAGAAAGCACAGAGTTGATCTTGTTGGCATGTGAAGTGTCTCAAAACAATGAGATTTGGCTAAATGCAGGTATGAAATAAAAACTGAACTGTGATGCTCCATCTAAAGGTTTCACCACACTGCAAAGAGAGGGAGTTGGAAGCTGGTCCAGCTCTCTGCCTTTGGTTTTGTAGTTGTTGTCAGTGTTTGTCTGTGATTTGCAGTCATGAACTTGCTACATTTCTCTTATGGAGCCACAGTAGTTTGATACTTCGATTTATGAGCTTTTTAATATGACCGGTAGTAGTGAAGGAGCAGTATATATTAAGAGTTGCAGCTGCAAGTTATCCCTGTTGAAGAATCTGAAGAAATTGTTGATTTATATAATTTGGCAGGAATGTGGGAAAGAAAACTAGTGCTTGATGCAAGATTGACTTGCCAGTCAGCATACATACCTGCTTGCAGCTCCAGGGTAAGGCATAGGGGATGGTATCCGGAGCTTGGTAGAGAAAATCAGCAAATACAGCCACCAGGACACACTGTCATCAGCAAAGAATTGACAGAAACTTGGGAATTTCTGTCAAGTAAACAAGCCCCAGGCTGCAGTCCAAGGGAACCTGAACCAGGTCAGGGACAGTACAAGAATGCAGGCACTGAGACAGAAGTGAACAAATCAGATTTCCTGTGCCTGTATACCTTGCAAAAATAGCATCTTTGAAAGTGCATGTGCAAATTTAGAATGTGCTGTACTCCTGAATTATTCCTGGGTTATCCTGTGTCTGCTTGGATATTATTACAATGTATAACCACACTATATTGTTTGGTGGCAAGGACTGAAAAAATGTTACGTGCTTCTGAAAAGTGAACTGGGTCAGACTTCAGTCACAGGCTTACCCAAAACCCACTTCTCCTAGTCTACAGTGTTTCCTTAATTGTGCTGTTAAATTCTGCTATGTCAGTGTGCTAGTGCCAGATCCCAAAATGGGATAGTCTGTGTTTGCAATGACACACGATATACACTTACAGAAAAGTGCAGAAACCACATCTTGACTGACAATTATGCCCCAGGGACTCAGTTCACAAATTGTATTAACAAAGCTTTTGGAATCAGAGCTCACTGTATGAAATTGTGCAGTTAGGTTAATGTAACCAATATGAACAGGATTTTTTGTTGCTTAAAAAAAGGCATTTTTATATACTTTTAAAGCCACAGGTTTCTTTTTTGTTGTTTTTGTATACTGGATATCTACAAAATACTTCTTGGATATACACCACCATACTGAGTAGTGCTGGCTATTGTAATCTACCAATAAGGGAATAAAACATGTCTTTGGGAACATTTAAAATATTTAATTTCAGGTGCAACATTAGTAGTAAGGACTCACAGATGATGTTTTATTTCATGGAGCTTTGCTGGGCTTCATAATGAACTCAGATTATCCTATATAATGTATTCATTCTGTTAATTATTAATAGCCATATTAAATCTAAAGTGAATCCTGAATCCTTACATCAAAAGCAGGAGGTAAGTAAAAGGAGGAATCTAGGAGTATGAAATATTTCTCACAACTCTAAAGCATCTCAGCACATTTGAAGTCAAATAGTAGCAATGGATTCATTAATAATTTTCAAAATACTATAATGTTTAGGCCTTCTTTTATGCTAGTTCAGGACAAAGTTTTTGGAATAGACTCATTTCAAATGAAGAGACTGTAAAGAGCCTGGAAGAGATTTTCAGGAATGGAAAATCTACAAGATCAGAAATACACCATTAGCATAGCTAGCCAGGGAAATAGGTAGTAATGGTGACAAAGGTAGTGTAGGATGTTCAGCATATTCCTTTAAATAGCCTTCCTTAGCACACTGCTTGCATGGATGTGCTCTCTTTATGACCTATTATTCCTCTCTATCCGTAGGTTTTCCACAGCATTACTTATCAGCCGTTTGAATGCCTTAGCAAATATACGTATATAAATAAAATAGGATGTTACTGTTTGCTTAAGCTAGAGGTTATGTGGTTTGTAGAAAGGAAAAATTACTTATGCAGAGGGTACCCACAATGTCATAGTTAATGGGTTCACTCTTTAACAGAAGGCACAAGAGGAAAGCATTGATGCCTGTTTCTACCTTAGGTTAGAGCCTATATTTTTGGGCTGCATCTTCTTTTTGTTAGTGGGTTTTACATTTGGTGTAGATTACTGAAAAGTTGAAGTATGAGAAATGTGTACTGTTTAAATAGAAATATTTTTCTATATTGCAAACCAGCAAGCTCTCTGACTTTCTAATAAATTCCCTAAGAAACCTATTACTGTCAGATGACAACAATAGCCTAGTTTGCAATCCTGCTTAAGAAGCTCATAATATTGAAGATAAAGTTAAAAAACAACAGCTGCTATGGGAATATTAAATCCCACAAGATCCTTAAGAGATGTGTGCTGCTCCAGAAACATGTTTTATTGACAACCTCTAGAAAGTAGCAGGATTTCTAAAAGGCAGTGAGCAGTCACTTGGAACTGGCAAGGAAAAAACCCATTTTTAGAAATGTGTCTGAATTAGACATGGGAATGGACTTTATGCACTGAGAATGAAATGCTAGCTGATAGTGTGACTGTCAGAAGGCTGGAATAGATTTAGAAGAATATTGATCAGACAATGTCACAAACTGCAAGCAATAATCAAGTGCAATCGAAACTGAAGCTGAGGAATCCGGAGGCAGTCTTTCCTCTCCTTTCAGTGATGAATCGGTTGTCTCCAAACAATGCTGAGGGATGCCACAATGCTGGAAATTCAGAGATATTTGTGCTATTGTAATAGTTCCAGGGTTCAAACCATCAACCATTTGAGAAAGCAAACCCCAAACTAACTTCCTGCATGTCAGCTGCTCTATACAGGAAAACTCCTTTTTCTGGGTATTTTATCTGTTCTGAGAGTATACTGCATCTAGAGCTTTTTGGTTTAGCCCTTTGTCCCTAGCAATAAGTAACACTTTCAGACACCAAAAAACCCAACCAAACAAAAGCTAAATAAACACCTTATAAATAAGCTGCCTTATCCCACAGGACCCGGATAACCCTCGCTGTTGCCGCCCCGACGGGCCCCTCCTCACTACGATTAGACACACTCCGGTCAGATCTGTTGTTATCTCAACCCTTCGTGCCCCACGTTGGGTGCGAAGAAGAACTGTCGTGGTTTAAGCCCATCCAT
>JANHGB010055060.1:47439-63823 GCA_026283785.1 Coracopsis vasa
GAGCCTTGGGTGACATGGTTTAGTGTGAGGTGTCCCTGCCCATGGCAGGGGAGTTGGAACTAGATGATCTTAAGGTCTTTTCCAACCCTAACTATTCTATGATTCTATGTAATCTGGAGAAAAAGGTGAGTACTCAAGCCTAATGTTTCAGTAAGTTTTGCTAGGCATTTGCCAAGTACTTGTTTGGTAGATGGTTTTAAAATTTCATAAATATAAATAGAACAAAAGACTCTTACAGCAGTTTCAAAATACAGACTTAAAATTACATGTATGTGTTAAAAATCTCTTCTAGCCTGTTGTGCTTTTTATACATGTGCATTTCAGTGATGCGTAAGATGTTCAAAGGGCAGATGTACATTTCATAGGGATTCAAAATGGCGTTTTATTTTTAGATTTGCAAACAAAAAAAGCGCTAAAAATAGCACACTGTCTTCTTGACTCTATTTTAAGGTCTCTTAGTTATGGCACTTATGTTCACTGCCTGTTCCACAAGAAAAACCTCTTTTTGGAAAGTAAGTCAGTTACATGTGGAATAAAGTGTACTTGAGGTTAGCTTATGAGCTAGTAATTGTTCTTAAATGAGCCTAAATTTTACCAAATTTAACCCAAAAGAGATCATTACATCTGATTTCCTGTATGTTACAGGCCACTCACTGGTGTCCAAACTTTCAACTAGCCTGAATATTCCTATTCTTAGAAAGTTAAACTACATACTGTTGTCGTACAGTAGCAGCAGGCTGAAGTATAACAGTGATGTTATTGCAGAGGAGGAATTGTTCTAAGTACTTTTCAAGGCTATGAAGGAGGGAAGAGGGATGGGGTTTACCACCCCAGTGGTAGACTTGGCAGGGCTGCCATAACCATCTGGCTCTTCCTGAAGTGATTTCTACTGTTTCCACATGAGAAATGTTTGTCCAGAAAAAAACCCCAACAACAAACACAAAACAAGCCCCCCAGTTTCTCTGGTACCTTTCTGTGCTGGGTATCTGCATACATGACCAGATGCTGCCGGTCCATTAAAACCAGCATGAAGGCCATGAAATAAATGATCCTTCGCTTTTTTCCCTGGCTATGAGATTACATATGATCTGTACCAAGACAGTCACACCAGAGAAAGCCTTCTCTGTAAGTGCAGCTGCACTAGCAAAATTGTGCTTTTGTTGGTAATGTTTATTTACCAACAGAATCTATCCGGGGGCAGGATAGGCTGTGTTGACAAAAGCACAGCTTTGCTGGTATCGTGTCTTCCACAGCAGGAATACTTTGTTATATTTGCTAGTATTTCTGGCAAAGACTTGCAGTGGGAATGTGGTCATAGATAAAAGGACATGCCCTTGATTCTTGGGAAGCTGCAGTCCTCTTTTGTGTGAGGCTTAAGCAAGCTCAGCAGCTCATGCACCACCAGCAAACAAGTGCTTATCTGACACCATATAAGGTTGTGGTTGAGACGGAAAATGATGAAAAACTTTCCACAATAAACTTAGACTGGCACATTAAATATGGCACAGAAAAGCCTTTTTTGTCAATTTAGCTCTGACAGTATTTACACTGTAAAATGACCTTTTACAGTTTATTAGGAAAAATGGCTTGTGTTTCTAGATTTGTCCTCTCCCAGAATAACTGGCCTTTAGGATACTGGTACACAGAGAGAGGTTTTTTGGTTTTCTTGGATTTGATACTGTTAAAAGGAGAAGATAATCACCTCTAGGCTACAAGACTGTGGCAGTGTTGGGATGTGTTTGGGGATATGGTGAAGAAGTGGATATGTCAGAGAGAATGTATTGAAAGGAATTATGGTTGTGAAGGTGGGTTTGTGTCATATTTTTGTCAAGGTGTCAGTCACAGGAAAGTGCTGAAAAAAGGAAAACCAAAAGACTTGTGCAAGTGTCAAGGATGATGCTGCAGGAGAGAGACAGGCTCTCGTTTTCCTCAGTATATCTCTCATCTTTCTTATCCTCTCATTCTCTAATCTTTATAGTACAGTAGCCCACTGAGTTGGTCCAGTCTGTTAGATTTTAAGTGCAGACCAACTTTAGTAGCCATTGGTGTCCTAAATTTGGATTTCCAAACTGCTCCCTGGCTGGTGGCCACTGCTTTTTGCTTTCCCCTTGAGGAACAGGCTGTCTCTATCTTCTGCAGATGTCACTTTCCCCAAATCATCAGCAGCTGAGACGGTTGTGAGTTGACATGAGAGGTGGTGCAGCTCTTGCCTCAGCTCCTTCCTTCAGGAAGAGGTTTGTCATGTATGTGTATGTGGGGGTACATACATGTATTTACCCCCACATACAGCCAACTGGACCTCAGTGAACTAAATGGTAGGTGATTTAATAGCATTTTGCAAAGATGTAGGGACTTTTCTGCGATAAAATCAATTACCTAATGGTCTTTATGTCTTAGGGCATTCTGCACCATCTGCCAGAGTTTATTTGGTGGTGTTCTCTAGCTTAATTTTTTGTCTAACATGATCTCTTTCTTGTAGTATCCAGTCTTCTGCGGTGCATTGCAGAAACACCCAAGTGCTGCACATGCTTGTTGGGTAGCATCTGCCCCCCAGGTGAACTTTATCATCTGGCCAGTGATCCATGCTGCACAAAGGACTTGTGCCATGAGACTGGCACATCTGTGAAAGCTGAAGTGTAGATGGGAATGTAATGTACATCATTTTATGGAGGAGGATTAGTAAGATTTTCAGGAAAGAGGTTAAGCTTGAGGTCATTTCCTTCCTATTGTTACACTTTTGAATTTTTGCCAGTGAGATGGGTGAAAGGATTTATTTTTGTCTTTGAATGCTTTGAATTTCAATGATGTCTTTTCTTTGAATATAGAGAAGTGGAATTCCACTTTATTCCTGCCATTGTACTGTGACATATGTCTGAAAAAAGTGGTATTTCTTCTTTTTTGCAATATCTTTGTCCTGCATTCTAGTTAACTAATCCTTTGAGCTGCTGCTGTGCCTTGAAGTATCCCATTATGTGAGGGCACATGGAGGTGCTCTAATCCCCACATTGAAGTGTTACATATAGAAGGAAACAAAATGCAATGGCATAATTCTTGAAAAAGGAGGAAATAGTCCATCTAATGGGCAGGGTCAGGATAAAGGCTGTGTATGAAAATGAGAGCAAGGATCTTGCACTCTGTTAATTTAAGCTTCAATAGCAAAAAGGTTTCATTATTTAGTGTTTGGCTGGGGTGTATGGTTTGGCTTCTGCCTTTGCTCTGCTTTTGCAGCTGAAGTAAGAGTGAAGTATTAGAGAAATACAGCTTATTCCTGGTCAGTCACAGGTGTAAAAATGAATAATTGCTCTTGCTATATAAAGTATCAGAGTGCAATAAACATCAGCAACATAATCTATGTGGTATGTAGGGGTCACGGAGGGCACCTGAGCGAATGTAATTGGAGTTTTTCCTCCTCTTGCCCGCAGCACAGGGGCAGCAAGTGGAGGTATGTGAACCTTAATTTTGGTTGAGCAAGGGAATAAATTGCTGCTGTGCAGTGAGGAACAAACACCTCCCTGCTCTTTTGACCCTGGGTTGTGATATTAGATATTGGAATTTAGATGATGATGATCCTTCACTGCTAATGTAGCAGGAATGTGTCATCTGAATGCAGATACCTCTGTCCAGGTTGGAGTTCAGGGTGTCACCCAGGAGCTTCTGTCAGTGCACCATCACCTTTGACAGCCCCAACAACCAATACTCTCCTCTGTGAGGCTGGAGGAGCATCTGCTGTACGTTCCGCAACCTTTTACTTTTCTGCCCTTGCTTTTCTCAGCTGGTGGTTTGTGTCTTATATTTTCATTACCATCCAAGTTTTCTGAAGTGTTATGAAGAGCAAAGAGGTCTATGATATCATGTAGTAGGATCTAGTAGCTGCTTAGGCAGCTTTTGAAACTGTCCAAGAATTTTGCTGTTTTCAACTTTATGCTTTGTTGCCTTTCAAGGGAGAACATTTCCAAACATTTAGTACACAGTGATGTTTAAATTTCTCTTAAAGTAGTCCAGTTCTGGTGTTCTTTCCCCTCCTGTCCTTTGAAAATACAGTTCCTAGAGGTGCTCATGCAAACATAAAGTAATACTGTGTCTTTCAGCTCTGTGTTAGCAAAGAGTCCGTCTTGGTTTCTTCAACTGGGAGCATTTGTTTGAGTCTTTAAGCTGAGTATGAATAAGCATACAGCACATGAATATGAATAAACATTCATGCTCAAAGTGGTGGAGGTGTCGTCCCCCCTTTTTTACTATCTGATTATGATTAGAGAAACCAGGATTTGCATTAAGAGCTTGAATCTAGTGCTCCACAAGTGTGCAATTTCATGAAGTGTGTGCTGTGAAGGACTCAATCTGCAGCCCATGGATCAGTTTGCAGAGATACCTTTTAAGTACCCTTTGTGTTCTTGCAGTACTGGGGCAGCTTTGGCATGGTTTGGGTCCTTGCTGTAAGTTGAGGGAGTTGTAGGTCAGCGGTAAGCATCCATCAGGAGGCTTGTGAGCAGTCAGAGGATCTGGTATCGGGAGTCTTGTCAGAGCTCCTGCACTAAGGTGGCATTCACCAACCTGAAAGAGGTAGAGGTACCAAAAGCAGCTCTCTGCCACCTGCTTATGCCCCCACCCAGGAGTACCCAGTGCAGAGTTATCCTGGTTTAAAGCCAGCTTCATCCCTTCCAAATGTCACAGAGCAGTCTGGTCTTCTCTGAAATAACTGGGTTTGTGGGGAAGTCATGTGGGAGAGCGAAACACTGAGTAAACAAAAGCCAGCACTTCCAGTGAGCTCCTGCTGTGCTCGCTGCTGTGGCTGCCTTGCTATCATTTCTAGGATTTAACCATCCTCCTGTTTACATCAGCCCGCCCCATGCTGCGGGGCCGTGGCCGTGCTTAGGAATCCTCCCATGGAAAAGGCAAGGAAGGAAGTGGAGGGAGGATGGGGCTTCGGCATCCTGTACCCTTCAGAGGGGAGTGGCTGCAAATAGCTGAGCTTGAAGGACGTAATACTTCGTATGTTTTAACACGGGCTGCTTGAACCTAGATAAACCCTTCATTAAAGGAGAAGAGGCAGCTGATTGTGTGTTAGTTAGAAACTGCCGGGGAGTTTGATAACATCCTTCTAAAACCCTTTCCTTCAAATGACAAGAGGAAGGGAGAGGACAGACGCGACTTGTGGAACTGAGTTTATACAACAGTGCTAATGCAGAGCTCCAAACTTGAGCTGTAGGGTCGAGAAAGCAACTTTTGTGGAAAATACTGCTTGTGATTGGAAACAGGGGTGCTATTTTCAGGATCCAGCCTATAAAACATTAATTTTATTTTATTCTTCAGTTTGTTAATCTGTCTCAGATGGAGGAATGCGGTTTAGGATCCACAGGCATCCTTTGGAATGGACAGGTAAGGCTAGAAGGTGCAACTAAGTGTTGATCTTTAACTTAAGCAATGTACTGCATACACTAGTGCTGTCTTCCCTGAGATATGTTTTGGTTCCACCAGAAAGCCTGTGAACTGTTCACAGACAGAGATGGGGAGTTCACAGAACATAAGTTGTATGTAGTGGTGGGTAAATATTTGTTTATACACTAGTCACTGAAATGTCTTGTGTTTTATATAGGTTCACATAATGTGATTTATTATAATAATTTTTTGCAGTGGAAGCTCTGCCTTGCAGTTGTTAATTTATTTACTGGCTTTCCAGAAAAGGAGTGAGGCCTCAGGTGACAAAATTTATCTTCTCCTTGAAACGTGTCCTGATGCAGTTTTCAATTGCTTCTAAGTGTATTTGAGTGAAATTGATCTAGTTCATTAGTTCAGTAAACTTTGTTCTGCTGTTTTAATGATTACCTATGGTTGGGTTTGGATTCTTGTAGTATTTATGGAATTAAAATTATTAGAGGTTACCAAAGTGAAAATATTGCACAAAAGTTAGTGTTACAAACTTCTCCAGTCAGTGGCTCAGAATCCGCAGTAGGTACTCTTTATTAGTCTCACATTTTGATGGAAGTCTGTTTTACTGCTTGGACGTCTGTGCTCACACCGAAAAGCAGAGTGCACTTACTGGCACCAGGACCGAGGTTTTGGACGTCATGCAGTAAAATGCATGTACATCAGATTCATCAGATTTCTGGTTTGCATCCTAGAGATCTCATGATGGTTGGCTCAAAATTCAGTTACAAAATAATCTCTGATGTAGATTAACTACAAACCTGTTAACTTCTAAAGGCTGAGTGAAATGACAGAGTAAAATAGGCAAAAGATGACCGTTCTCAATAATGTGCTTACGAGGGAAACTGGAGGCAGATCCATGAATCTCAGCTTGAGACAAAGCTATTCATAGCCTTGCTATCTACTAGCCTTCCAGCTCCTCCGATACATACTGTAAGAGAACACCTGGCATTTAGATTGATGCTTTATGAGCTTCCCCAGGCGGAGTACAAACACCCCTCTTGATAATTGTATGCATCACATGCATCTTCCTCAGTGCCCAAGAACACATTAAAATTAACCTAAAATGTTAAGGAGGTCAGCATTTTCAAATTAAGAATAAACAATACAAGCACTTCAAAAGATCTTGAATAAAACATCTTCCAGAAAGGGATAAAACCCCCTGCGACTGGGATGTAAATCCCAGAATTATGCAGCGATGTGGTGTTACAAATCTGATTGATCTCCTCTGAGCCAAACTGCAAGGATTTTTCAAGAGCTGTGAATTAGAATGGCCATATATGGTAGTGAAAGATGAAAATGCTAAAACTGTGTATGATTAAAACCATTCAGTGACATTCAGAATCTGTTAAACATCACCTTCACCTTCTCCCTGAACTCTGCATATAAGCATCTTTATAAATGTGTTACAGAAAAGAGTTCAGTATGTAAAAGTTTGAAGGTCTTGGGTTGCTGTAGGGAACTATTAAATTTTTCCCCATGCACTAAGCAATCCGTGATGTTTCCACACTAGGAGTTCATGACTTCTGTAATGTTTCGGTATTTGAAGAGTAAAAGTCCTTTGTATTCATGGAGACAAGCCTTTTATCGCATAACCTAACACTATTGACCACAGAAATGGGGACGAGAAAATAAGCATTGGTTTGCATATGATCCATCTTTGCTCTGGGACTATAAAGCTTGCTTCAGATGTTAATTGGTACCAGTTCTAGGTTTTTTAAGTGTCTTATAAAAGACTGTATCTTACTTGTTTATTTATTTGTTGATTTCAGCTATGCAAGATGACTCCTAAGGTGATGGATTTCAGGTAGTTCATCTTTTTTCCTAAGACAGAAATAATGAAAACAGTCAGACACAAAGAACAAAATGTGAACTCCACAGAAGCCTCGTGACCCCTGATGTCAGACACTGATTTAGCAGGGCTTTCAAACTCCTGTAATATCCGCGTGCAAAATTGGAAGTAGCAGTTTATAAATCAGATGATTGTGCTGCCATTCAGACAGGCTGGAGAAATAGGCAAACAGGGAGCTTTGGAAATCAGCTTTGCAGAAAAAGACTTGGAGGTCCTGGGGGCCAAGTAGTTGAACAGGAGCAAACAGTGCACCCAGGTCACCCACTGGCTCCTGGGCTGCATTAGGAAGAGCCTTAGCCAGCAGATTAAGGGAGGTGGTCCTTCCTCTCTACTCAGTACTGGTGAAACATCTGGGTGCTGTGTCCAGCTCTGAGCCTCCAGTACAGAAAAGGCATGGGCGTACTGGAGCTTCTTATGTCTGTTACTCTTTCATGGGCATAATTTTATTGTGAAAACCTATTATGTAAGAACGATACCTTCTTTCATTGCACTGTTCATCCCTTTATCCAGTACTTCTGTATTGCTTTTCACATGAGATAGCCATACTGAATTGACATGTGCCAGAGGAAACTGCAGCCCATTTGCTATCCTGTCAGGGTAGAGCTGTGGACAGTGGTGGGGAGTTACAGTGCTAACATGGAGGGCAGAGGCTGTCAGTATTACAGATGCCATTGGTAATGATGGTGAAGTCTGAAAGTGGAAAAAATTAGTTCAGTTCCTGACTTCAGGTTTGGCTGATTGCACAGCAGTTTAATAAAGAAAACATCATTACTTGGAACGCGTTTGCTTCACAGCGATTTCAAAACTGGTCAGTGTGAAGTTCCATGCAGTGATATATTTATTACTAGCCACTTTTCATTGTAGAACGTGTCTCACATACGCTGATTTGTGCAGGGTTGCAGCTCTGAGAAATGTATGTATTATTTTATGCCTAAGAATTATTGAGGACAGAAAGATACTGTGCAACTTGCATGGTTTTATTTATTTCAGAAGTGTAGACTCAGTGGACAAGATACCAATGCAGTAAGACAGTATTTTGTTGCATATTTTATGTTCTGGGAAGAGATATTTATATCTACTCTTTGGCCCAGATTCTGGAACAGCTGCCAGTTTCACAAACAGTAACAATTATGTGCTAAAAGGGGATCTGAACTTCTCAGAATTGAGGTTCCCTATTCCCTATGGAATATATATATATATATAGGTAGCATGTGTGTGTATATACACACGTACATACATATGTGTTTTCGGGGAGAGAAGGGATGAGGTAATGGTAATGATGACACTGCTTTTTGTGCTATCAAACACTTTCTTTTTCTTTTGATTTGGTTTTTGGTTTTGATTTTGCATAGCTTAACCTTACTGAGACTGTCACTGTTAACTTTTTATTGCTGTGTTGATAAGTAAATTCCAGCAACATGGTGTACTTCAATGTTTCCGTGCTGTTTGGTTTTTTTTCTGTTCAGCTTCTCTTTTTAAAGTCCATGAACTGTGGTTCAAAGTTATTTTTCCATATGCATTAGTAATGTTATTTTTTCCCCCTCTGTGAATGGATAACAAAATCTGTTTCAGAAGAAAACCAAAGCTGTCCAGAGTAAATTCTGTAATTTGAGTCCATTGCTGACAGGCAGTGGTCTGTCCGCATTTCTCATCCCTCTGTCTGCACCACCTTCTGTTGCAATGGCAGCGTGCCTGTGGGCAGAGTATCAATGATTTAGGCTTCATTGCTGCAAAGCAGACTGTTCCTTCATGAAAGGGCTTAAAATCCAGGCACTTCCTTAAGTGTTGGATTTTATTAGATAAGGTAAGAAAATGTTCTCCTTTCTTGTAACTGTCATCTCAGAATTCAAGACACCGTTCATGCAGGACTTTTTATGAAGCTCAGTGATAGCCCTGTGAAAACTACCATTGACTTTACTTAGTTCCTGGCTTTTAAAACCACAAAGAACAATTTATTGTGCCTTAATGTTGGACATCTCGCTGTTAAAGGCATATTTCATTGCTTCAGATTCCTTCATTTGTTTAATAAGCTAAGAATAAAAAATATAATGTTTATGGTTATAACACACCAAGTATCTGTCCTTCTGCTTAGAATTATGAACAGACTCTTCTCCAATTGATTAAATACAGAAATTCAGAAATTGGGAAGAACTATAGCATGTTAGGGGAGGTGGGGCTTTTTTGTCATACAGTACACCTTTATTTACTTAGATGGAATGAGAACACTGAATCATTCAAAACTATCTGTTTCAGGTAACCGTGGAACTCTTAAAATCTGCTCGCTTTTGGTAGCAGTGGCTTGGGGTTTGGATAACCACATTTGTGTGGTGAACCAAAATAGGCACTAATGTAGATTCGCTGCAAGTTAAGCTATATCTTATGGCTTCCCAGAGTTCTGTCTGTGGAAGATAATAGCAGGGCCTTGGGTTAGGAGAATAAAGAAGTAAATAAACAAGTCAGCAGTGTATTGTTTCGGTTAGAGCGCCATTGTAAACCACAGAGAGTTGGGGTATTTTTAACTTTAAGAGATATCAAGTACCACTGGAAAGAATTTGAATGCTGTATTTGAGACTTCAGGTATAATTGTCTAGTTAAGAAACAGCTGCCTAAATGCACTTGTAAAACATTTTGATTTAGGCTTGATTTAGCACAAGGAACTTCTCTGTGTAAATGAGTTAAGTTGGGTTTATGTTGGCTTCCTCTGTGAGGTCGTAACTAACCTTTGTGCCCTTTCAGACAGCTGTTCACTCTGATTTTCTGTCATTCATACAGTGTTCTGGGTGCCTGAATACACGCTGGTGAATGAAAAACAAACCCTGAGACCTGTGTTTGTTACTGTTAGGACCAAAAGTTTAGTTCAAGAGAAGAAAATACTGATACTGCTAAGCTGATCTGCAGATATTTACTGTTTGTGTCCCCATTCTCTTTTGAATGTGTTCTGGTGAATCTCTTTTGTACGCCTGGCTTAGTGAGTGACTCGTCTGCACTTTGAGCCTGTAACTCAACTTCACTGATAAGGAATAATACTGTACCTGTCAGAAGACTGAAAGTGTGAGATATTTAGGTGTATGTATAAGAATATTCTTACTAGTTTCTGAAGCATAGGATATTAAAAACTGAAGTAAGTCTTGATACCTCTAGTTGCAATTCTGTACTCCTAGCTAGGGAATGAATGTTAGACTTTCACATTGCAGAGTAGCACCACTGTATAAAATGGTAGGTAACTCTGTGATGAAGTTGCAGTGAGCTCTCTGCTCCCAACAGCCTCTCTGTTGAGTTAGGGAAGTTTTGGAATTTAATACCTTACCTTGGCAGGTCATCTCTTGCAGGAAACCATATGTTTACTTTGGCTGTATGTATGTCTGCTCACTCTGCATAAATTCATCCAACTAAAAACCGTGAAAGAGAATCCATTTATCTTTTGCCAGTTATTCTGATTCTTTTTTAATTTAATTTCTTTTTAATGCAAGTAATTTTTTGTATCCGAGTCTCTTGGAACAGAAAATTGAGAAAACTGCTCTCATAAATACTACTGATACTACAGATATTTTAATTTCCTCTTTCAGATGAGAACTCTCCAGCCAATTTCTGGGATTCCAAGAATCGGGGAGTGACTGGCACACAAAAAGGACAAATTGTATGGCGAATTGAACCTGGCCCCTATTTTATGGAATGTGAGTACCTATTCTTCCAGTGCATATCAAAAGGCAAACATACTTTTGTGTCAACTCAAGTCAACAGGATGGCATTTGATACCCATTTCTTCAATCCCTCTGATAAATGAAAGGGTTTGGTCATATTGCTCTAAGGGCAGCATTTTCCAGTGCATTTGCTGGTTGTTATAAAAATGGAGTTGAGCTTAGATGTACATTTGTATTCTAGGGTGTCATGGTTTAACCCCAGCTTTTAACTAAGTACCACATAGCTGCTTGCTCACTTCCTCTCTGCCTTCCTGATAGGATAGGCAGGAGAAACAGAAAAAGGTAAAACTTATGGGTTGAGATGAGAACAGTTTAATAACTGAAATAAAGTAAAATATAATAAAAATAGCAGTAGTAATGAAAAGAGAGATAACAGAGAGAGAGAAGGAAAGCCCCAGAAAGACAAGTGATGCACAATATAATTGCTCACCACGCACTGATCCATACCCAGCCCGACCCAAGCAGCAACTGGTGGTTCCCAGCCCACTCCCCCAGTTTATACGCTGAGCGTGATGTTCTATAGTATTAACTGTATCCCAGGTGAAACTAGAACATAGGGATATTCTTAGTGTGCTTCAGTTTAAGGGAGGAAGAAATTGCCTTTTTCAATGCCCTATAGTATATACACATTGAAAGATGAAGTCCCTTCCCTAGAAATTTAACATTTCAGCTGGACAAACATTGATAGTAAATGCACCTGAAGGAAATTGTAATAAGCTAGTAGTGCTTGCTAATGTTTGTTAGAATGAAGGTTAGATTTGTCTCTAGGAAATGACAGCCTCTTGTCCAGTTGCACCAGGATTTCTCAGCTAAAGTTTTGTTGTGCTGGGAAATCCACTAGGCAGTTTGGAAATACCAAACCTCTATGTGACTGGAAGAAAAAGGCTTCAGCTGAACTCCATAAGGAGTATTGGTAGCCAAGCTTTAAACCAGATGCTCTGACACTTCCTTAGGTTACCAGGGTTTATAGGAAGCTAAGCCACTCTGCTGTGTGCCTTTTGTTTGCTTGGTTCGGTTTGGTTTTTTGCTCTTTGATGAAAAGGAGCTGTCTTACACCTAAAGTATATGACCCCCTAAAGAAACTGATTTTTTTAATCCCAAGATATTATGTCTGAGCTTGCTGGAAACTCTGATATACCAAGCATCAAAGTGGCAATCAGTCCCAAAAGAGCTGTGAGCTGCTCTACCACCTGTTTAGCCTCCCAGCAATGAATCCTCCGTCACAAATAAATAAATAAATAAATAAGTAGAAATACTCCCACTCTGTTACTTCACTGTACACTGCAGGGCTGCTAACTATAGGTCTTGGCAGGAATTTTTATTCTAATTAAATGACATAACAGCAGTACATGTATTTCAAGAGGTGTTGTGTACCCTGTGCTATAAATACTTATAAAAACTTCTTATTTCTAGAACTCATCATTGAATCCTGCCAAGTTTTTAATAAGATAAAATTAAATCCAATTTCAGGAGTTCATTACAGGAAAAATGATTGAACTGACGATAAAGATCAAGAAGAATAATAAACATCAAGATAATTAACTTTCCTGGAGCCAAAGACAGTCGTATATCAAAGCAGATTAAAAGGAATGTTAGTAGAGTTCATTGCTTCGTTTCTCTTCTACATATACTCTGTTAGTATTGTTGCCAATACGGGCAGTTTGACTTCAAGGATGTTTAGATCTTTTAGCCAGTTATGTGTTGCTCCATAATGTATGGAGATGAGGCTCTTGAGTTCATGTGGTAGCCTAGGCTAATGCTTTAAGAACCTGTACTTTTGACTAAAAATCAGTTGCAACTGACTTTGCATTTCGCAACCAACTGATAGAATGCAGGAAATACATTCTTTGGTTGTGGTTAGCTTTACTGATGAACAGCTCTGCTGCCATACAATGAACTAGAGACAAGCAATTAGCAACAGCTGAGAACTGTAAAAAGGAATGTTTATGAGCATCTGTTACTATAGCACAGAGTATGGCAGATAAATATGTCACCAGTGACACCTGTGTTTCTAGTGAGACATCAAAAATTACACTGAAATACTTAACTGAATTTCTGATTCCGTTTTTTAAACTAGAAGCTCTACAGATACATGACCATGTTTGCTCAGCAAGGCTTTTTCTTGTAGCTTATAGGTGTTGAAGCACCTCTGATACAAATACAGGCAGCTGCTCTTTTTCTTTCTTTTTTATCCCTCAAATCACTAAATCACAGCACAAGCCCAGGCAGCAAGTGCCTGTGCAGTTCAGGTGCAGCCACAGTGTTACTGCCTCTGCGGTGCAGCACCAGGCTGGGTGTGGAAAGAGCTGTGCTGTCAGGGTTCTCGCCAAGCTCTGCAGACACTGTCACTGCTCAGCCTGTTCCAGGCACAGAGGTGAACTTAGCCCCCTTGTTAGCGTCTTTCTCCTGCCATGTTGCTGATATAATTTGTACTCTCACTGTACCGCTGCGTGTGATGCCGTTGTCACAGGAAGGGAGGTAGAGGGAGAGGCAAACAGGGAGGCTCACATCCCCAGTAAATATAGAATCATAGAATGGTTTGGTTTGGAAAGGACCTTAAGATCATCTAGTTCCAGCCCCCCGCCATGGACAGGAGCACCTCCCACTAGACCAGGATACTGAAGGCCCTATCCAACCTGGCCTTGAACACTGCCAGGGATGGAGCACATATGTGGATTGTTGAAGTTAAGATACCTCTTATGCTTTAATCTGCCATTATTTTCCAAATTTGGAAAGAACTCTACAGTTGTAGATTTCTTGTGCTTAGAAATATCTTTGATGAGAGGCAGAATCTATCAGATGCAGGTCGTGGTACTAGAAGTTTGTCATATTCACTTCTTATAGTAATTACATGCAGCAGACCAGTAGCAGCCTGAATATGCTTCTCTATGAATGAAAGAAGAAGGTGGAGAACAATCCCAGATTCAGCAGCAATGTCCCTGAATTTGTGAAGCAGCATCTCCAGTAAGAGGGAACAATGTCTGGGGGGCCAGTATGGACAAAATGGATCAATCTAAATTCGTTTGGAGACTAATCACAGCGTAGGAATGCTGGTTGCATCCAACCTCCTGCTCTATCTGGCACCTGACCTGGTCAGCTGTGGCTTGTAAAGCACAGTATTGAAAACCCTCAAGGACAGAGATTTCACAGATGCTGTAGGTAACCTTTTCCAGTGCTGCAGTATTGTTCCAGCTGAAAAGGTTTTGCTGGCATGCAGTCTGAATGGCTGATGTTTAAATCTGGAGCCATTGCCATTGCCCCTTCTAAAATCTTCTGATAGAACTGGAAAGAATTGAGTTTCTAATATTTGCCTTGCCTTAACCTCTTCTTCACCAGACTAAGCAAGGACAGCTCCTTCGGTCCGTTCTCATAGGTCACATTTGCTCCATTCCAACCATCTTGCTAGCCCTGTGCTGTCCCCTCTCCATTCTCTCCATGCTCTTGAAGCTAGGGACCCAAAACTAGGCACAGTATTCCTCATTGGTACCAAGTAGAGGGGGAGAGTAACTTCCACCTCTCTGCTGGTCACACTTCTTATGTAGCCTGTGAGGTGGTTTGCTGTATTAGCGATGAGAACACACTTACATTCAGCTTGGTGTCCATCCTGAGGCCATTTCCTTCTCATCTTGCAGTCTGTTCAGAGGCCATAGTGATGCATGGGGTCCTTCTACCCCTGGTGCAGAGACTTGCAAGTCTTGCACTTGAACTTGATGACATTACTTTTGACCTAGTCTTCTATCGCTTGTGCTCTGATGTGTAGAGAAGCTCCAGCAGGTAATGATAAGCTAGGTATATAATTGAGTTAGAGCTGGGCTTATGTCACTGCAGGGTTTTCTGGCTTGGAGGTGTTTCATGTTTGGAGCACAGACAGTGCTTAGTTGCCACTGCCTCTGTACTGCTATACCCACATGATTGGTAGGCTCCCTGCTCTACCTATACACAAGGAGAGGAGGGGGATGTTTGCTGCAAGCCTGAGAAGCCTTGAAACAGCTCTGGCAATGAGAACTGAAGATGCTGCTTAACAGTTACGCTGTAACTACATTAATCCTTTAGTTTTTAAAGTCAGAACTGGCCTGAAATTGCCTGCTTTTTTGGCAAGGAAAGGAACAGACATTACTCATGTTGAATGATGAGATCAGGCAGCATGCATGTTACCCCAAAGACTATGGTTGTGGTTTTTCTCTAGCAGTCTCAAAGCTTAGAGACATTACATATCTTTTTGCCAGTAATGTAATATCTCCGTAGGGCGAAGTGCAGAGGCTCATAAGCTCGCTAACAAGCCATATGCAAGTGAATCTCATGCAGAAGGAGCATTTCGAATTTAATTGCATTAATGTTAATCAGTGGGAGTCAGCTGGATTTGGCCTCAGATTCCTTCTGCAATCCTCAGATTTGTATTTTTTAAGAAAAGCATCTTATGCCTTAATCTGGGGAGGTGTTTTTCCATGAGCATAACTGTAAACTTACTGGGCTTCACTGAGGGTTGTGGAATTTATGCTTATGTTTTAAGGCAGGCCTTGGATAAATGTTTTTCTGATTTTTACATTGCTGTATATCCTTAGTTTTGAAACTCAGTTTTCCTGTCATTCCTCCTTATGGATTCAACATCTCCTATTTCCCAACTAACATGTAAAGGCACAGTTTGCCATCTGTTCTATTCGGGTCAAGCAACCTGCAGAAAGAAGGGCAGGGAGAGTCTCATCACCTTCCTACTAAAACCAGGCATTAATTCCCCACAATGCATCCAAAATCAGCAAAACAAGGATGATCAAAGAAAACTCTTGCTTTAGACAAAAATCAACACCAGAACAACCTGTGGACTCTGCCGTGAGAAAGGAGAATCAAAGGAATCATCAGTGAAATAATGAGAAATGAATTTGATGTATTCCGGAAGTACAAGCAGAATCTGAGTGGAGTGACTGGGGAAAGGGAACTGGGGGGGAGGTGGAGGAAGCGTATGCAAAGGAGAAGGAAAATGCTTGCAAAATACAAAGTCCAGCTCAGCATCAGGAATGGCTGGTGTCCTTAAGCAGTCACCTTGAGACAAAGTGAGTAGCTCTGAATTGCAAAGCCAACCAGTATGGAGGCATACATACAGAATGTATGTTTCTCTACAGAAGGAGCAAAAGTGCTGTGTAAGCATGAAAGGGAATGCAGTCATTGTAGAGATTCAAGAAGGTGAATCTGAGCATCACTATGCCCAAGATGTTGTTTCCTTACTCACATAGTAGAGGTGGCTTTAAAACCTCCTGTTCTGAGGCTTGATAAAATGTGGAGGAAGGAAAACAATGACTCACTAGACGGCTCCCTCAAGTTGTTTGCTGTGTAAACTACGTGGCCGTAGCAGTACAGTTTTCATCCTGCTCTGGTAAAAGAAAAGAGCAAGTTGTTCAGGGGGTATTATTGC